>PVIW01009208.1:41333-54029 GCA_004026585.1 Noctilio leporinus
TGGACAAAAACTGAAAGCTTTCCCCCTAAGATCAGGAACGAGACAAGGCTGTCCACTCTCTCCACTTCTATTCAACATTGTCTTGGAAGTTCTAGCTATAGCCATCAGAGAAGAAAAAGGAATCAAAGGTATCCAAATTGGAAAGGAGGAAGTCAAACTGTCATTATTTGCAGATGATATGATAGTGTACATACAAAACGTGATGGGTTCCACCCAAAATTTACTCAACCTAATAAGCAAATTTAGCAAAATAGCTGGGTATAAAGTCAATATCCAGAAATCAAAAGCATTTGTGTATACCAATAATGAAAAAACAGAAATAGAAATGAAAAAACAAATCCCATTTACCATAGCAACAAGAAAAATAAAGTACCTAAGAATAAACTTGACTAAGGAGGTAAAAGACCTGTACTCAGAAAACTTCAGAACAATGAAGGAAGAAATGAAGGAAGATACAAATAAGTGGAAGCATACCATGTTCATGGATGGGAAGAAAGAACATCATTAAAATGTCCATACTACCCAAAGCAATCTACACATTCAATGCAATCCCAATTAAAATACCAATGACAGACTTCACAGAAATAGAAAAAATACTTCAAAAATTTATATGGAGCCAAAAATGCCCTCGAATAGCCACCACAATCTTGAGAAAGAAGAACAAGGTAGGAGGAATCACAATACCAGACTGCAAACAACACTACAAGGCTACTGTCATCAAAACAGCATGGTGCTGGCATAAGAATAGACATATAGATCAATGGAACAGAATAGAGAGCCCAGAAATTAACCCAGGACACTATGGTCAACTAATATTTGACAAAGGTGGAAGGAACATCCAATGGAGTAAAAACAGTCTCTTCAACAAATGGTGTTGGGAGAACTGGACAGCAACATGCAAAAAGATAAAACTAGACCACCAACTTACATCATACACCAAAATAAACTCAAGATGGATAAAGGATTTAAACATAAGCAGTGCCACCATAAAGGTCCTGGAGAAAAATATAGGCAGTAATCTTTTGGATATCCTACACAGAAATATGTTTACTGATACTTTACCAAAGGCAAAGGAAATAAAAGAACAAATCAACAAGTGGGACTATATCAAATTGAAAAGTTTCTGTTCAGCTAAACAAATTATCAGCAAAATTCAAAAGGAACCAACTGTATTGGAAAACATTATTGCCAATGATACCTCAGACAAGGGTCTGATCTCCAAAATATATAAAGAACTAATGCGACTCAGCACCAGGGAGACATACAGCCCAATTAGAAAATGGGCAAAGGACCTTAACAGGTAACTCACTGAGGAAGATATACAAAGGGCCCAGAGGCATATGAAAGAATCTCAACATCACTAGTCATCAGAGAGATGCAAATTAAAACCACAATAAGATACCACCTCACCCCTGTCAGAATGGCAATCATCAATAAATCAACAAACAGCAAGTGTTGGCAAGGATGTGGGGCAAAGGGAACCCTGATGCACTGTTGGTGGGAATGTAGGCTGGTGCAGCCACTGTGGAAAACAGTATGGGGTTTCCTTAAAAAACTAAAAATGGAACTGCCTTTTGATCCAGCAATTCCACTACTTGGACTATACCCAAAGAATCCTGAAACACCAATTCATAAGAACCTATGTACACCTATGTTCATTGCGGTACTATTTACAATAGCCAAGTGCTGGAAACAGCCTAAGTGGCCATCAGTGGATGATTGGATCAAAAAACTTTGGTACATTTACACAATGGAATTCTGTATAGCAGAAAGAAAGAAGGAACTTGAACCCTTTGCAACAACATGGATGGAATTGGAGAGTATTATGCTCAGTGAAATAAGCCAGTCAGTGAAGGACAAATATCATTTGATCTCACCCATTACAGGACAATAATACAGTGAATAGGCCTTCAGTGGTCAGGGGGAAAGGGGTTGGGGGGAGGAGGGAAGCATAGGCAAGGAAGGGGAGCAGTTTAGAGAAGAACCTAGTATAAAGGAACCATGGACATGGACAACAGATGGGATTGACTTTGGAGGGAATGGGTGGGTGGGGAGGGGGACAGAGGGGAGCACAAAGGGAATGGATGTAATACAACAACAATAAAATGAAAAAAGAACAAAAACAAAAAACAGGGAGAGAGGGCCAAAGGACCTGAACAGACAACTCACTGAGGAATATATACAAAGGGCCCAGAGACATATGGAAGAATACTTAACATCACTAGTCATCAGAGAGATGCAAATTAAAACCACAATAAGATACCACCTCACACCTGTCAGAATGGAAATCATTAACAAATCTACAAACAACAAGTGTTGGCAAGGATGTGCGGCAAAGGGGACCCTCGTACACTGCTGGTGGGAATGTAGGCTGGTGCAGCCACTGTGGAAAACAGTATGGGGTCTCCTTAAAAAACTAAAAATGGAACTGCTTTTTGATCCAGCAATTCTACTACTTGGACTATACCCAAAGAATCCTGAAACACCAATTCATAAGAACCTATGTACACCTATGCTCATAGCAGCATTATTTACAATAGCCAAGTGCTGGAAACAGCCTAAATGCCCATCGGTGGATCATTGGATCAAAAAACTTTGGTATATTTACACAATGGAATTCTTTATAGCAGAAAGAAAGAAGGAACTTGTACCCTTTGCAACAACATGGATGGAATTGGAGAGTATTATGCTTAGTGAAATAAGCCAGTCAGTGAAAGACAAATATCATATGATCTCACCCATTACAGGACAATACAAACAATACTAACAATAAGCAAAACAGAACCAAATATATGAATACAGTGAATAGGCCTTCAGTGGTGAAGGGGAAGGTGTTTGGGGGGAGCGGGGAGGCAGAGACAAGGAAGGGGAGCAGTTTAGACAAGATCCTAGTATAAAGGAACCATGGACATGGATAACAGGTGGGATTGACTTTGTGG
Organism: Noctilio leporinus; assembly: GCA_004026585.1. NCBI lineage: Eukaryota > Metazoa > Chordata > Mammalia > Chiroptera > Noctilionidae > Noctilio > Noctilio leporinus. The sequence continues at coordinate 44,273 of PVIW01009208.1, forward strand.
GGAATGGGTGGGTGGGTAGGGGGACAGAGGGGAGCACAAAGGGGATGGATGTAATACAACAACAATAAAATTAAAAAAAATGTACTTTAGATACTTATACACAAAGTAAACAATAAAACTGGTTTTAAGTGAAAATAAAAATAAAAAAGAATATCACATCCTGAAAGAATGACAGATGCCACTTCCTGAAGAACTTAGAGGGTGCAGAGTTGGTGCTTGTCATTATATTCTCATTTAAATTATCAATCTTCTCTACAAACATCATATGGCTCTCAGGAATGATAGAGTAATATTCCAAGTGTCACTGATTAGTAGCTAAAACTGAAACTATTATGTAGTATTTTTTGCTAGAGCGGATTACAACATCCTCCAGGATACATAATCATGTTATGATGCTGGATGCCCACTAGGAGGGATGGATTGCAGTGGACTGTAGCACCAAGAAACTCCCTCAGATTCAAGGTGCTTCATTCCCCCACTGCCAGTGGTTCTGTTGCTGAAGGCCCACAGTTGAGGTTCTCCTAGAAATGCACTCACAAAGCAAGTGGTGCCTGCTCCCCAGGGACAGGTCACACTAGTGACCAGGCTCAGGAGGAAAATGCCCCACCCTATGACTTCTGTTCAGGATGACCTTGGAGGGGCTATCTCAGTTTCAAGGCAACCTTTGGGTTGGCTGAGTGCAGAACACTCAGTTCTGCCTCCTGCACTTTCCTACAACCCTTTTTCCCAAGAATACTCCTTTATCACCTACACATGAGCCTCCATCACTGCGTTCTTTCCCAGAGAATCCCACTAAAGCCATATATCTCACCCAGAAATCCCCACAAGGTATCATCTCCCCAATCTGACTGGAAAGAATTGGGTCATATGTTTATTCCTTAGCTAATGATCAATTGAAAGAATGGGTTTCCTGCTTGGATTGAACCAGTTTGGGGGAAATGGAATGGATGTAGGGAGTTAACCAAATGACCACCTTCTGTGAGATGTTGGGAATTTGGTGACTAGCACATTGGCCTCTCAGGTGTGTCAGAAGCTATGTGATCACAGAGCTGGGTGATGGCAGTGCCCTGGTCCTTGTGGCACTGAGCAAGGGCTTGGTGCCATCTGTCTTCCTAACACTTGCCCCTTGGAGGAGCAGAGTAGCCACTGCAGTGCTTAGTGTCTAATAAAGGCTCATATGGGCCAGACCCTGTGTCATGTACACCAAAACATATATGGGTGACACATTTACATTTCTAAGTGCTATAGTCATCCTCTATAAAGACAGATCTCAAATGTTTAGTGCTTCCCTTTAAAAAAATTAACAAGTTAAAAAAACACCACAGGTGAATTCTGGACTCTGCCTTTCTGCTCACAAAGAACTTGACTATCATATTAGGATTTCAGATGTATGTGGCTGGAAGTCCCATGTGTGTTGACTCTAGTTCAGAGGCTGAAACAGAAGTCTGAAAATATAAAGAGAAACTCTATGGCTAAATACATTCCCTAATGTTAGATAAAAAGAGAGACAGGTTTCTCTGCCCTGGGGCTCCTGAGAGTGCTGCCCCACACCTCACAAGCAGCCTGGGAGAGCTGCCGGTGACCTCAGGAAACTTCTCAGGGTGATGCTGGCTTCCCTTCTTACTTTGCAAGTGCTGCTAGATCAGCAAAGCCATGCACACAGCCTGTCCAGGTCATACTCACTGTGTGCACCACATGGCTATTTTTCATATCTGTTTTTGACTTGACAATCCCAGTGTTATATAAACATGTACAGAGGACTTCCGGCCAAAGGCAGGGTTTACAGCTCTGGGGTTTTTTGTTTCTCTTTCATAGCCAAGAATAAGAATTAGGGGAAAAAAATTTAAACAATATGTCTAGTGGTGTTCTCCAGAAGAGAAAGGAGAAATGTGACTGCATCATCCCAGGCATTAGGACTTTCTGTCAACTGGTTTTTCGCCACCTCTGAATCCGGGCTTTCACATGGCACTATTTGGCCAGAGTCTGTTTTGGTGTTTCTTGTTTGAGTTTCTCGCCACCATATTTGATTATAAACATTCACAGTAACCTGGTGAGTATTTAGGAAAATCAACAACAGGGATTGTTTGCAAATTTTCAAAGACCTGTTGATAATGTGTTTATTCAATACATAGGCCCAAGTGATGAGAGGTCCATCATTAACTGGGCATTTTTATAATTAAATGCAATGAAAACTGAGTTATATTATGCACAGTTTTGTGAAGGTTTGATTATTTTAATTCCTTTCCAATGATGTGTATTTCTTTTCATGTTTTTGTGACTGTTTGCAGGTTTTAACAGCTTAGGTGGGCAGAGGGATGGAAATACTGGTGGTGCCAGCCAACGTTGGGGTTTTAGGATGACCATGAGGAAGTACAGCAAAGCAGGCTTACATGGTAGGCATGTGCCATCAGAATAACCTGGAAACAAAAATAACTTGGAGGAAGAAAAAAAATCCAGTATTCTATGGAAGCTGCTCATTGCACCCCTAACCAAACCATGGAAATTGCCCTAAGAACACACAAGGCTACATTATGATTTTGAAACAGCTCATGACTAGAAAATGTTTGATGTTGTGGAATGTACTGCAGGTCCTTCTTGGCTCTCCTCCCAGGATGTTATTTCCAGAAAGGTGTAAACAGTTTAGTTGCTCTTCTGCTCAGGACTCTGGCTGGGAGGGGAGGCTCCAGTGTAGCACGTCCCCAGCTCTCCTTCCTGCCAGGAGCCAGTGCTGATTTAAACCTTCTTTCCAGGTGGGAGGAAGGTTAAGAGAGCTGCTTCTTTCCTCATGTTTAGGGAACTCATAGGGGTGGACAGGCAGGCAGGTATAGCCACACAGAAAGATTTTAGTGTGCTAAGGCCTGGCAGAGCTGGTACTTATGAAACAAAAGAACACAATGCAGTTAAAGGACTGAATGAATGCCTCTCTCTCTAGGTTTCCACTTTCAGAAAAATATAATCTTGCTGGCAATAACCAAGAAGCATGGGTAAAATATTTTCAAACAAATAGGCATGTGGACCTGAAGATATATTTATAGAAAGAGTCTGCACAGATCTCATTCAGCTTGCCTTGCCTGGGAAATTTCCAGTGGCAGTGAATGAGTGAAGGACCTGGGGCCTGGATAACCAGGAACTGAGTGTCACAGGGCTCAGAGCTGAGATGCGTCAGCAGAAACACCCCCATACACACTGTCCCCCACCTCCAAGCAGTTATGTCCACAATCCATGCCCTGTAACCTGGATCTCCGAAGGCCATGAGTTCATTTAAAGATTTTTTTCCCACATGTCTTTTCCCATTATCTTTCACAAGTTAAAAAAAGATGGTCTATAATCAAAATCTAGTTGATAGTCTTCTAAAAAATCCAATTGTATGCTAAGATTTTATCAGACAAGACAGCTTTTCTTTGGTAATGCATGCCAGGGATAATTTGTGAATCAGATGGCACCATATAGATGGCTATCATCAGATAACTTCAGAGCAGCACTCACAGACTGTGCCTTTATATGGATGAACTGAATGTTTGTGCCCTCCATCCATGTGTGGAAGTCCCATCTCCAATGTGACTGTATCTGGACATGGGTCTTTATAGATGTAATTAAGGCTAAATGAGGTGATAACGGTGGGACCCTGATCCAATGGTGCTAGTGTCTTCATAAGAAGAGATAAACTAGAGGCCCGTCCTTCCTCTTTCTCCCTCTTTCCATGTGCACACAAAAAAGAGGACATGTGAGACACAGTGAGATAGAAGCCTCCTATAAGCCAGGGGAAGAGGGCTTAGAATGAAATCTACCTTGCTGGCACCTTGATCTTGGACTTCTAGCCTCCAGAACTGGGATAAGGACACTTCTGTTGTTTAAGCTGCCTAGTCTGTGTTATTTGTTATGGCATCATGAGCTCACTAATACATTACATAAGCAAGCACACCTCTTACTTTGGTGCCTGGGGTACTAATGATAATTATAATAATTCTTATAATAGATTTATCATTTAGTGACTACTTGCTGTGCACCTAGCATTGATGGTCCTCTTCATTTTGATTAATTTCTCCTTTCATTGTAGGTGACTTTACACTCAAGTTATTGGAGAGTCCTGGGTTATAATGGCTAGGGAGGCTTGCTTGTCTTCATGAGGGCAGCAATGTTGACATGATGGCACTTAGTTGAGACCCCAGATGGAAATCTGAGCCACAACCTCAGTTTTATATAGTTTATTTTTCTTTAGATTTATATAAGCTTAACAAATTATAGTTTTGTTTTTATTTAGTATTGGAGACTTGTAAAAATCATCTTGGTAAAAGCTATCACGTAAGTCTTCTGGGTTCATGTGTCTAAATGTGCAGGGCCATCCTAGCTGGAACTGGTGTAATATGGTCACTCATGCCATGAGAAATGAGGGGACAGAAGGGAAAAAAGTCTCACCTAGAGATCTTTTCCCTGGGGATACCACTTTTCTCTTTAACTACTTCATTCATTTGAGCCTAAAAGATTCTAGAAGATTCTGTCTTGAGTAGGTGATGCCTTGCTTCTTTCACTATGCTTTTTCCCAGTGGGGAGCTGAATGCTGGCTAGGAAGAGGTTGTTGCCACATGGGCCACAGTACGGGTGCCCAGACAAAAACAAGAGTGCCAGGAGCTCGGTCAGAGCTGAAGAGAAATGTTGGCCTGCCAGGGCTTTGCCCCATCAACTCTGAAAGCAACATTCAGATTGGACAATATCCTTTGCTCCACTTCTCAAATGGTCTTCACTCAGGGCTACCTCTCTCTCTGCTTCAAATCTGCACCTCCCACCTGTCCTCATTTCCCTCTTGCTTCAGTTCATCTTGGCCTGTATACACTCTTAGGTCACTCATGTGGCTATTGGTCCTAGGGATGGATGACAGAGGCAGTCTCAGTGTTGCACCATCAAGCCAATCTTGCCAAATCATATTTACTCCTCTAAATTACACCCTGTAATGGATGCATATCACAATGTCATACAGCTGACCCATTAGGGCTACTCAGTAAAGGGCAGTGCTGCTAATAAAGTCACATCTCAATGCACAAAATGTATACCCACAGCCTTTTAGGAGGTTGCTCTCCTGGATAGATGCCAACACTGCCAGAAAATTTCCCAGGTGTAGCCTGATCATCAAAGTAGGGCTGATTCTTTCCTAAATGTAGTCACAGTGAGGTTGTGATGATCTGGAAGACACTGGAGAAGGTCAACATTATTTCATTCAAAAAACTAAGTTCAATAGTCAATCCTACCAATCTTAAGTGATTCTAAGACTAAGGGAATCATCTATGTTACTGTCTAGAATCTGTAACTAATTTGTTAAATCGGGCCAGCAATTGAACTGGAATTTTTGCTTGCCTTGATCTGTATCTAGGTAAGAACTGGAAATGTCAAGCATCGGATCTAGATCATGTGTCAAAAGAATTGTTCCAGCCCTGGCTGGCGTGGCTCAGTAGATTTAGTGCTGTCATGTGAACCAAAGGGTCTCCAGTTCAATTCCTGGTCAGGGCACATGCCTGGGTTGCAGGCCAGGTCCTCACTTGGGGGCACGTGAGAAGCCACCACACATGTCTCTCTTCCTCACTTTCTCTCTCCCTTCCCCTCTCTATAAAGATAAAGTATTTGAAAAGAAAAGAATTGTTCCAAAATCTATTATTAAAGACAATGAAAATTTGTCAATTGTAGCTTCAGGTACCAAACTAACAACTTTTTTCCATTACTTGTGCCATCTGCCATTTTTCTTTTTATCCATATTGCCCCATCACCTCTTCTCTTCCTCCCTCCCTTTCTCCCTACATCCCTCTCTCTTTTCCTTCCTTCCTTCCTTCCTTCCTCCTTTCCTTCCTTTTGTTCTCCTTCCTTTACTCAACCAGTATATCTTATATGCCATGTAATGCTAGGCTTCAGAGAAACAAAGATGAAAACTCCTGTTTTCTGTTATCACTGAGCTCCTTGTCTTCTCAGGGGATCCCATTTGATATGTGAACTATGATAAAGACTATGATGAAAATTTGCACAGGGAACTATGGGAGAGTACAGAAGGCTGACCAGGGCAGGGCTTGTCTGCATCCCATAGACTTCCTCTGGAGTTTAGTTTTCAAAGGTTGAAGGAAGATCAGATGGACAAAGTATGAGGCAGAAGTCAGGGTGCACTAAAACTATGCAGCATGTTGCACAAAGATGTGCGCCAAGCCTGGAGAGTTTAGGCAACACTATTCTTCCTCAAGATGGGGCTCAGGGTCTAGCTGGATGTGAAGGGATTCAGAGAGAGGCAGAGCCAACCTTGAGGGGCCTGGTTTCCTCCACTCCAAAGTCTGGAATTTATTGCAACAGGAACCACAGAGGGACTTTAAAAGAGGAGATGAACCCCCCCAGTGCTGTGTTTAGAGACATGTTCAGAAACCTGAACCTCCCCAGGGAACCTCTTAGGAAGCTATTATAAAAGCCCTGACAAGAGATGAGGGTATCAATACTCAGTTAATTTTGGTAGAAGACATTTCAGATACAGAATCTCCTGACCCTTTACACTAAACAGGCTAAGCGGGAGGTGGTATCCAGTGGGCATCGATCGAGATTTATTTCTAAGGAGCTGATAGCTCACATACAATGGTGTTAAAGGCTTTGACACAGCCTTCCTTCCACTAAATATTTTCTTCATTGGATCCTGAGGCCTAGATGTCCAATAAGACCATCTTACATGCGTACCCTAAAACAAAAGCATCCCTGAGAGTCATCTAAGCCTGTTAACTCATACTAATGGAAGAACAGAGCCTGATGGGAGGGGCAATGGGGTTTCTGCACCTGGACAAGCACCAACTTAGAGGGCCACCTTGAATATGGCTCAGGTCTCACATCCACCTCCCAGCATTCCACAGGATGGGTGTCTATGCTCAGGTGAGATACACAGAGGGGAGAAACTGAAAGACAACAGCTGACCTAGACATGTAAGTAAACCCAAGCCCAGAAGACAGTCCAAAGTCTGAAAACAATGAGGTAGGGCTGAACAACATTGGTCAGGGAACAGAATCTAAGGGGTAATTGTTGGTACTCAGTAAATCTTCAGAAATTCTTCCCTTGTCCATTTGATTAACTGAAAGAACTAGAGTTGCCTAGATCAGAGGTCCTGCCTGGCTGCCCAGGGTGGTCACAATTGCCTGCAGACTTTGAGTTGTGTGTGAGCAGAAGCCAGGGTAGAACTGTAACAGAGAATCCCACCACAGCCCCAGCTGGTCATAGTGTTGAGAGGGATCACACATCTAATTTGGTTCAGGCAGCAAATTCATTCACAGGAAATGGGTGAAATCATCTTGATACAAACAAACAAACAAAAAACAAATGAACAAAATACACAAGGGCTCTAACTGCATGTTTCAGGCATTGTTAATTATCTAGCTTGCTTGGTGCAGGCATAGTAACCTCTTCTTTAAATTTTCAGGATTAATTAACCACAAAAGATGATGATATGAAAGTATCAAGCACAGAGGCAGGTCTGAAGTAGATACCAAATTAAATAATCAAATAAAAATTAGCTGAATCAGAAAAATTATTTGGATGCATCTCATTTATAGATATCTTACCTGTATTATTTCCAAATATCAAGTTTGTCCTGAAAGATAACTACATTATCTTGGTTTAGAGGTTGAGGAAACAAAAGTACAGAAGCACCAGCAGCTTGTCCAAACTATCTCGCTTGTCAGCAGGAGGCTGGAGTTCAAAACCAGAGCTCACTCCAAAAGCTATTTTCAAGCGGAAAATATGAATGGAAAAAGATGGCTTTAAGTCTGTTAACATTTCTTTTAGTGAGAACCTGTGTCTTCCCCTCAGATATTATCTAGAACAACCTAGTATATTTTAGTTTCCTTTCTTATAAAACTCCAGGGGTAAGGAACATGAATGTGAGGAAGGGGTGGTCCATTTTAAACTTTTGGTTATAAATGTTCAGGGGTTAGATTCCACTGCTTTCCTTGGCCAGCCTGTTAGCTCTCTGATATGTGCACCCATCCCTCACTGGGTCCATGAAACATTCATGAACTTCATCATCCATAAAGGTCATTATAGCACCTGACTATAATCTTTCCTTATTAAATGATATTTCTGGATCAGTGTCTGCTTAGAGGACAACTCAGTTTAGTGTGAAAGTGGCAGACTTGAAAAGGAAGCAAACTCAACCAAGCCTTTGAGAGGGCCACTCACAGGCATGCATCCTGACTCAGGTTCTCCTGACCCCATATCTGTGAACAGAAGTCAGGAGAAGGCAGTTTGGGGATCCAGAATGTACTAAGCAGTTTGTAAGCGAAACAAGTGAGATTCATGATCTTCCATACCCTGTAAATTACAACTGCTTTTTTTTCATTTGCATGTGTACGTGTCTGAAGGTGCTAGATTTTGTCATGTACAGCATGCTCAGAATGCCACTCTGGCACATGTGGAAGAAAGAACTTTGGCCCAGTGAGTTCTTAAAGTTTTCCTACCAGAATTCAACTAATAAAATAAAATAAAGAAAACATGTGTTCAGAGATATACTATCTATAGCTTAAGAAAAGAGTTTCCAGGAGCAACTAGTAAGAAACCCAGCACATCTACATTCTTCTCGCTCATGACGGGCAGGCAGCTGACTGCTGCCAGCACCTACCAGACCTCTGAACACCCCTGCAGGCCTTTGCTTTGCCACCCGGGCTGACCTCACTGGTAGCTTCTCCCCTGGGCCATGAGTTTGCAGAATGGTGATTTCTGGAGAGCCACGCATGCAGGAAAATGCTGTGAGCATGTTTGCAAAATAGGTTTTCCTATATGACAGTTGGGCAACTGCTCAACTAGCTGCTTACTGAACAACCCGAAGAGTCACACGAGGTAACTATGCTATTCACTTAACATTTATTGAATGCAGGTTCATTCAAAGTAGAACATCAGCATATATTAATATCCTACTCACACTCTAACAATCTAAGAGAATTCTCTCTCTCTCTCTCTCTCTCTCTCTCTCTCTCTCTCTCTCTCTCTCACACACACACACACACACACACACAGAGCAATCAGTGTGAGAATAAGGAACCTGAGTCCCAGAGTCTCAATCTGCAGGTCTGGGAGACGGCATGATGGGCAAGAGAGTCAATAGCATCTTCCAAGGAAGGATGTCCAGAGCCAGGTGGGCAGGAGGGCAGGCAAGGTTCTCAGTCCCCAGGGCGGAGGCTCTGGTGGGCGATGCCAAGGGAGATCAGCGTGATATGGAGCTGCACTGATGTGTGGAGCTCTGCTATCTCAGCAGTAGTCTGGAATCTGCCTCATTATACCCTTGAGAGTGCTGTACTACACCCTTCTGGGTATTTTTGATAAATGTTTTGATAGCCCTGTTGGTAAGTGGGGAGTTTCCCCAGGATCCTACCTATGGGTGGTCCCACTCAGACATGGCTGTTCTGATCACATGTGTAAGTATTTTAGGTGTGTCTCCTTGCCAGATGTGTCTAGTGTGACTTAGGTAGTTTCCTTTTTATTATTATTATTTTTTATTATTATTTTTTTCCTTTTTCTTTTAATTTTATTGTTGCTGTATTACATCCATCCCTTTTTTTCTCCCCTCTGTCCCCTTCCCCACCCACCCTTTCCCCCCAAAGTCAATCCCACCTGTTGTCCATGTCCATGGTTCCTTTATACTAGGTTCTTGTCTAAGCTGCTCCCCTTCTTTGCCTCTGCCTCCCCCCTCCCCCCTCCCCCTTTCCTCCTCACCACTGCAGGCCTATTCCTTGTATTCATACACTTGGTTCTGTTT
>PVIW01009209.1:0-53562 GCA_004026585.1 Noctilio leporinus
TTCCCCCTGACCACTGAAGGCCTATTCCTTGTATTCATATACTTGGTTCTGTTCTGCTTGTTGTTAGTTTTGCTCATTATTGTCCCGTAATGGGTGAGATCATATGATATTTGTCCTTCACTGACTGGCTTATTTCACTAAGCATAATACTCTCCAGTTCCATCCATGTTGTTGCAAAGGGTACAAGTTCCTTCTTTCTTTCTGCTATATAGAATTCCATTGTGTAAATGTACTAAAGATTTTTGATCCAATCATCCACTGATGGGCACTTAGGCTGTTTCCAGCACTTGGCTATTGTAAATAGTGCTGCTATGAACATAGGTGTGCATAGGTTCTTAATTGGTGTTTCAGGATTCTTTGGGTATAGTCCAAGTAGTGGAATTGCTGGATCAAAAGGCAGTTCCATTTTTAGTTTTTTAAGGAAACCCCATACTGTTTTCCACAGTGGCTGCACCAGCCTACATTCCCATCAACAGTGTAGGAGGGTTCCCTTTGCCCCGCATCCTCGCCAACGCTTGTTGTTTGTTGATTTGCTGATGATTGCCATTCTGACAGGTGTGAGGTGGTATCTTATTGTGGTTTTAATTTGCATCTCTCTGATGACTAGTGATGTTGAGCATTCTTTCATATGCCTCTGGGCCCTTTGTATATCTTCCTCAGTGAGTTGTCTGTCCTTTGCCCATTTTTCAATTGGGCTGTCTGTCTCCCTGGTGTTGAGTCGCATTAGTTCTTTATATATTTTGGAGATCAGACCCTTGTCTGAGGTATCATTGGCAATTATGTTTCCCATACAGTTGGTTCCCTTTGAATTTTGCTGGTATTTTCTTTAGCTGAACAGAAACTTTTCAATTTGATATAGTCCCATTTGTTGATTCATTTTTTGATTTCCTTTGCCCTTGGTGAAGTATCAGTGAACATATTTTTGCGTAGGATATCCAAAAGTTTACTGCCTATATTTTTCTCCAGGACCTTTATGGTGGCACTGCTTATGTTTAAATCCTTTATCCATCTTGAGTTTATTTTGGTGTATGGTGTAAGTTGGTGGTCTAGTTTTATCTTTTTGCATGTTGCTGTCCACTTCTCCCAACACCATTTGTCGAATAGATTGTTTTTACTCCATTTGATGTTCCTTCCCCCTTTGCCAAATATTAGTTGACCGTAGAGTCCTGGGTTAATTTCGGGGCTCTCTATTCTGTTCCATTGATCTATATGTCTATTCTTATGCCAGTACCATGCTGTTTTGATGACAGTAGCCTTGTAGTATTGTTTGAAGTCCGGTATTGTGATTCCTCCTACCTTGTTCTTCTTTCTCAAGATTGTGGTGGCTATTCGTGGGCATTTTTGGCTCCATATAAATTTTTTGAAGTATCTTTTCTATTTCTGTGAAGTCTGTCATTGGTATTTAAATTGGGATTGCATTGAATATGTAGATTGCTTTGGGTAGTATAGACATTTTAATGATGTTAATTCTTCCCATCCATGAACATGGTATATGCTTCCATTTATTTGTATCTTCCTTGATTTCTTTCTTCATTATTCTGTAGTTTTCTGAGTACAGGTCTTTTACCTCCTTAGTTAAGTTGATTCCTAGGTACTTTATTTTTCTTGTTGCTATGGGAAATGGGATTTGTTTTTTCACTTCTATTTCTGTTGTTTCGTTATTGGTATACAAAAATGCTTTTGATTTCTGGATATTGACTTTATACCCAGCTATTTTGCTAAATTTGCTTATTAGGTCGAGTAAGGTTTTGGTGGAGCCCATCGGGTTTTGTATGTACACTATCATATCATCTGCAAATGACAGTTTGACTTCCTCCTTTCCAATTTGGATACCTTTGATTCCTTTTTCTTCTCTGATGGCTATAGCTAGAACTTCCAAGACAATGTTGAATAGAAGTGGAGAAAGTGGACAGCCTTGTCTCATTCCTGATTTTAGGGGAAAAGCTTTCAGTTTTTGTCCATTAAGTATGATATAGGAGCCTTTCTTTATGTATACTATATCAAGAAACATATACAGAATTGGAATATTTTAAATAAAAAAATTAAGTATCTATTTTAATGCCTTTGAAAACATTAAATCAAATGCATGCTAAAATAAACTACATACCTTTATTTAAAAACTAAATATATTTTCTAAAGCCAAAAAGAAGAAAAAAAATTAGTGACAAGAGTGGCATTGTTTTACATTTTTGCAAGTCATTTTAATATATCTGATTTCTGAGGATGCAGTTGAGTTCTCATATCACCTACTACATTTAATCTGCTGTGATATATTTGGGTTGAAATATCTGAAGACAATCTGTCCTTCACAGATATGTATTTGGAATGTCAAGAGTATTTTAATAGCCTTTTAATGCTATACTCAAACTTAAAGGTTAGTTGCAACATGAAATCCAAAATGATAAAATTGATCTTTTTGTACACATAGTGATATCTATAGGACTGTCTTACTTTTAATGGATTTTTCACCCGTGCATAATTTTGTGACATCATGCATTGGTCAGAATCTGACACTTACTAAGCACCCTTTAAATGTTTATTAAAAGCAAAGAATAAAAACAGGTAACAAAATTATTTTAGTCATTACTCTTGGACTCTACCATTTATTTGCTCTATGACTTGGGGTTAAATCAGTTATGCTACTAAGAACCTGCTTTTCCTCATTTATAAAGTAGGGATGATATTGCTCCCCTCACCTAGCATGGTAATTCCATGGAAGAATAGGCAGAAAAATGATGTCTGTATTAATCTCTGGAACCTGTGAATATGTTTTGTTACATAACAAAGAGACTGTAGATATAATGAAGATTACAGACCTTGGTACGGTGAGATTCCTCATTACCCAGCTGCATGCACCCAATCTAATCATGTGGGCCCTTTAAAAGGAGAATTTTCTCAGGTGAAAAGCAGAGAAGAAGGTGGGGGTGGGGCATGGCGGACAGATTCAAAGCTTGAAAAGGACTTGATCTACCATTGCTGGCTTTGCAGAAAGACAAAGAAGACCTTTAATGAAGGAATGAAAATGGGTAGCCTGTTAAAGTGAATCATCCCTGTCTAAGAGTCACAAAGGATCAGGGACCACAGTCCCACAACCTCATGGAATTGAATTCTGCCAACAGCATGAATAAGCTTGGAAGTGAATCCATGTCTAGAGTTTTGAAAGGACTACAGCTTGACAGATAGTTTGATTTCACCCTTGTGAAACCTGATGTAGAAAACCAACTAATCCAACCTGAGCCAGTATTTTTGACCTAAAGAACTGTGAAATAACATAGAGCTCTTGTTTTGAACCACTAAATTTACGATCATTTGTTATGGCAGCAATAGAAAACTAATGGATATGTAATACAGCATTTTTATAAACTAAAATGTCAGACAGATGTGTGCTCTTATAATTTCATACTGCAATATTGGAGATTTGGGGTTAAAGATTATACTGACCAAATGTTGTATTTATTATATAGATGATATGGGTGACAGAAAAAGAAAGTTAAAGTCATGAATTTAGTTTGCTCTTTAAATGTTTAACTTTGAGGTTGCCTCTTTCCAAATCCCTAGAGATTTGGCCTTCCTGCATACAGAGAGGTTTTATTAAAGCTCAATTCCCTTGTAAAAGCTTTTAATAGCTTTCTTTAAAAAAAAAAAATCATTCTTAACTCTCTCTTCTGTGCTGTTCTCCTAAATGCAAGAAAGCACAAAGATAGTAAAGAAATACAGAGACAAAATTAAATCAGGGGCCCTCCTAGCTCTTCCATTATTCAAAGCACTTAGTAGACTATAAATGATTTAAGAGTGATACAACTAGACTTCCCAGAGTAAATAGTTTTTATTTTCCTGATTGGTAAGTAGGGGAAAGAAGATCCCATATTCCCATTAGTGAAGATTTTGAATCATGTTCTGCCAAAAGTAAGAGAACATCTTTCTTTCTGTCTAGTCTACTTTTTAAAAAATATGGAGGCAAATCAAGAAAAAAGAAAAGGATTATTACAATTTTATTACTGCTTTTATTAGATAGTTATGATATGCCAGCAGGCTACTGGGTACTGCATGGAATACAGAAATGAGACACTGAATACTTGATCTGTTATCTAAATGAAGCCAATCAGAATGTAATATTATTGCAAGGTTCAAACCAAAGCTCTGATATGTCTCATAATGGCATGTAGAACAGTTGAAACACACAACATGCTTCATAAACATTAATTAATTATGCTGGGCTTAAATTTAATTTCTCCAGCACATAGAACATATGTACCTGTGATGAAAGAGTCTGCTGTAGTCTAGTGCTCATTCTAATTCAGAACTATAGGATCAGCTAATAATCGTAACAATAATTGCTGACCCTAGTAATCTTCAAAGTGCCCTTTAAGCATTTATTAATCAACCATCCTATTAGCCTATGGAAAAGGAAATACTATTCTCCTCACACAGAGTCTAAGAAATTGTGTTTTCAAGTGGAATGGTTTTGCCAGGATTCCCCTGTCCCTTGCCAAGCAGGCCAATGGGAAAGAGGAGAGTGAGTAGGAGCAGACCAGAAAGGTTACCAGTTCCACATTATGAGAGGAGGTTCAAAGTGGTGAAACTTACAGGGGCTTCTATTACTAGAGAAAATGCCTTTGGTATATCTAAAAAAAGAGAGAAAAGGGCAATGAGTCAGAAAGGCAGTATGATTCCAGGGAGAGTCTCCAGCTCAGGGAGTTTTCTTTGACTGCAGGGCATGTTTTCCCAATTCCTCAGGTCAGTCCTGTAATTTTCACCAAATGGGTTTAAAATTGGGGGTAAAAACTTCCAGCCAAAAGCCATATAAATCCTGCAGATGTAAATGACTGACCCACAGAGTATTGGGCCATTTTGTCGGTTTAGTTAGTTTAATTTCCCAACTTTTCACTAGAATGTAAGTTTCATGAGGACAGGTGAGTTTTATTTACTGCTGAAGCACTTAGATCAGTATATGACACACAATAGGCAGGAGATGATATTTGGTGCATCAGTGAATTAATAAATTGTGAGCATTGTTCCATGTCAATACTTACATATATCTACATTATTATTTAATAGCTGCATAATATTCCAGTAATATCTACATTTACTAAACCATCTTTTGTTTTTGAAAATTAAGGTTGTTTCCACTTTTTCCCCCCTTTAAACTAGTATGACATGAAATTATGTTGGGGAAAGGAGGATGCAAAGTGAAGGAAGAAATCGGGGTGAAAAAACAAAGCCGCCCTCTTTCTTGGTAGTCTGGGGCTTCTCTGCTGCCTGTGACTCAACTGATTTCTAGCCACCTTATCTCTATGAACTCTAACTTCCTACAGCTGCTGTCCCAGGTTGGATGTCTTCCTGATGCTACTTGGTTCCCAGGTCTACTTGTGTAGGCCCCAGTTCCTGTGTAAAAGTGATGAGTTGTGGAACTATGTGCATGAAGTATGTTCTCTGCAATGTCAAGTCCTTTCCTACCCCCACTGATCGAAGGGGAAAGGCACAAGTTCATGACCCCTTCAGCCTGTGCTCTTAATCCTGTATCTTATCCTTCTAGGATCTAATCAAGGTTGCAAGAATCTAATTACACAAATTTAGGATAATGCATTAATGCAAGAGGTTTAGAACAGCCAAATAATTATCTACTGAATTGGGAGCCTTCAGGAGAGCTCATCAAGCACTGTAATTTTCAAAAACATTTGTAGGCAGGGCAGGAAAAGTTGGGAGGCAAATTGAGAGTATTAGTGGCTACTGTCAAATGAATCACATTATCCAGAAAATAGAGTACCAAGTTCACAGAGCAATCTAATGCCTTATTTCCACAGCTCCTGACTACAGTACGGAGACTTAACCAGGGATATTTTAGGACTGTCCTCAATTCTGCCCTCAGTTTGTTGGTTGAAACTCAGCAGGGAAGTAACTGATGTGGTTCGTGGTCTGGCAATGTATGTGCTTCCTTGAGGAGAGATTTTGATCTTACATTGCTAATTGGCCTCCCTATTCCACAATGCATATAAAATATAGCTTCTGCTTCTCTTATAAAATGCAAGGTTTCTGGGTCTATTTCCTAGAGGCAAAACACTATTAATACCTGAAATGCTGTTTTCAGTGTTCATCTTTGTAAAAGTATCTGTAGGTTTTGTCATAAACATATACTGTTTAAGGAAACTGAATTAATTACATGCACTTTAATATTGAAAGTACAAAATAACAAACCCTACCTAGAATGCATATTTTATCTGTCTTGGTGAGAGGAAAAACAGATGAAAGAAAATGTGTACTTAACAGTGGATAAAAAATGAATTCTACAATTAAATATTTTTGAACTAAATGAAATAGAAATCTTTATGGCTAAAATACAAGTATAATCTCTGACACTACTGAAACAAATATCACTAATAAGATCTTTCTGGAGGCTCACAGAAATATAATCAATTTTTTAGTTCATAAAATTTCAAAAATTTGAATTTACATCTGCTAAACCAATTAACAAATTCTAATTTACACAGTGTTGATGTTTCTAATTGGCAACCGTGCATTTTTATGAGTCTTCTTGTTAATCTCTTATGGTAATCAAACTCAAAAATTTTAAATTCATTGGCGTTCTTGATACATGTAACTAGTTAAAATTCTTAATTAAATTAGGGTGACTAAAAGAAAAGTCATTTTAAAAGTAAAATCATAAAGTGTTATGACTAATGCTGTACAAATTAGCATAAAGTAGATTTGGGGAGAATCATTCTAAAGACTTTGCAATTAGGAGCACCTGCTATTAGTGCACTTGCTAAACTTTTATCAATTAATCATTACTCTCTCAAATAGCAAGAAAAATTGAATGTTGTGAATATGAAAAGAGTGATTAATTATAAATGGCAAATTGCTGACTGGCTCCATTATTACCTGTGCTTTAAAGATTTTTAGAAATAAATGTCTATTATCAGTTTTATGAATACATAAATTACACTAATGCATTCAGTATTGGTTGGTTTTCTGTCTTACTTATTCAGTAATAATTGTTTTCTCAAAGTTTTAAAGACGACTTGGTGAACACGGATTATGTAATAGGATATTATTATGGCTCCATCAAAACCATTTAACGATTGCATAATTAAATCTTATTCTCTAAATATACACTATCTATATTTTTTATTGAAAAGAGCACGGGAAGAGGGAAAAGTTGTTCTCCTATGGCGTAGAAATCAATCCCTATTTTAAGCACAATTTAGGATTAAGCAATATAGCACCATGGCTTCAAAATGTTAATTAATTCTCAATTTGGCCTGCTGTTCTCAAACCTGAGCAGTTAAATTGCAAAGGGCACTTTGGTTAAGACTCATTTTATTACAAGTTAAAATTGCGAAAAAAATTGATTTAGAAATGTGTTTCTAAATCAATGCAGCAATGGCAGAGAACCTAAAGCATTTGCTAGAATGTACTTTTCATTATTCCGAGGTTCACACAGGGATCTCTAATGGTCCCTGAAAATCCAGAGATTATCAAGAAATGTGACTTAAAGTACTATGAAATTACTGTAGCTATTTATCTTAGCAACTCATAGATAAAGCCACCTGAGTGTTAGAAGGAAAGAGTCTCAAATGTAGGAAAGACTTCAGCTATATTTTATATATGAAAAACTATGGGATATTAGTATACATTAAGAAATGTAGGGGTGGGGAGATAGATGAAGTATAAACCAAACCTATACAAATTCCAAATTTAACCAGACAGTAATAAACATAAAAGGAGAATGCCTTCTAGCCTTCTGGGGAAATAGTACTCCATATTCCATTGCCTCTGTAGAAGCTCTGGGATCACAAACTGTACCCTCACAATCACCTAAGCTCTTCAACTGGCCTCTCAGGTCATGTTTGTTTGTTACTGCCTGAGCCATCAGAAGGAAGTCACTGATTTATGTTGATGAAGTCTTGGTAAGAAAAGATAAGTCTAGATAAGATTTCTCTACTGACATTTTGGGCCAGATCAATCTTTGTTGCTGGGACTGTCTATAGTGGAAGATGTCAGGCAGCATCGGTGGCATATTCTAAAGCTCTTCGGCAGTCATGACATCCACAAATGTCTCTAGACTTAGTCAAATATTCCCTGAGTGGCAGAATCATTCTCCATTGAGAACCAGTATTTAGTTTAATTTAAAATTCTAGATATTTTAAAATATAGTCAATCAGGTAATGGTACCCCTTTTCAGATGTTGGTTGCTATACTGCTTAGATTCAGTGTCTAGTTCTGCCACTCACTATCCACTTGACTTGGGTTACCATACCTAGGCCTCAGTCTGTTTGTTTGTAAAATGGGTATAATAAGTTTCAACTCAATAAGATTATTGTGGGGAGTAAATAACATAATGAATATAAATACATAACACAGTGTCTGGCACATTATTAGCCCTCAACAAAAGCTTGTTGTTACTTTGGTATTACTATTTTTAGTTGTTATTAGGCTGTATCATTTCTAAAGCTATGGAATCCTAAGTGTCTAGAGTTGCACTAGAGAAAGCTTCATACATAAGTAATGGTAATAACATATCTGTTTAGCTCTTTAGGAGGTCTAAATCCTATCACAGAGTTTATTTTTCAATCAAAGAATATACATTTAGGATTAATATGCCCAATAGTCTGTTGAATCCAGTGTAGAAGTCAAAAGAAATAAAAGTCTAGTTTGGGGCTTCAAAGAACTTAAAACTGAGTCAAGAAAATTAATCTTTAACCCATAAAATCATTAAAGAAAAACAGATAATGCCCTTTCATGCATATTTACTGGATTGCAAACTTGGTGAAGTTAGTGATAATTTCTTAGATGCCTCTTTAATACCCCCACTGATACCTTAGAAGTAGAAGCAGCTCCATAAATAATGGTGAGATGAAGGAATGGAGGAATAAAAAATATAATTTCTTGCAAATTGTCTCTGACTTGTTACATAGCCTTGAGGAAGTCAGTTATGTAAGCTGGTCTTTCAATAAATGGAGAAGACAATAATCCTGCCTAATACATGACATTTACATAGCCCCACATAGTTTGCAAAGCATTTTCATCTGCACTATCTGAATTATCATATCTCATGATAATATGTCATCAGCTCATTCTCCTCTGAGAGCTCAGCAATTTAATTATCAAAGCTATAGCATGGTCCTTGGCCCTAGAGTGTTGCTAGCCTAGAATCTACCTCAGTCTTTAAATGACCGTGAGTCTATAAAAAATGCTTTAATAATGTCAGAGCATTTTTTAAATATACAGGGTGCACACAATCAATTGGCAAGAACTTTACATCTCCTTATTTCACATGCTTCTTATTAATTTTGTAAAACTATGTTTCTAAGGTTATGATTTAACATCATTGTTTCGGATATAAAGTATTAAATTCTGAGAGCAAGGAATACAATGTTAGAGCAACCATAATTTCTGGACTGCATGCAGGGCAAACTGCTAAGGAAATTGCAGACTTCAATAACATCCCTTTACATACAGTTGACAACATGAAGAAGGTGTATGATGCTGATCCTGATGTCACCACACCAACAAGGAAAATGCATAAAGTACGCAAGGATCACACAAGTCCAGATATTGTATACAGAATCCAGGAGATCATCAATGAAGGTCCAGAATGTTTATCTTGATGTTTTGAGAGAAGTAGTTGTAGCATGGATGAAGCAAGTCGCAAATGGATGTCACTTTATCTTCCAACAAGATGGTGCACCAGCCATCTTTGGCACCTTTAATGCCAAAAAGGTGCAAGAATGTCTCAGTGTCAATGTTCCAGAATTCTAGTCAAAAGAAATCTGGTCACCTACTTCACCAGATGCAGAGCCATACACTATTATATATGCAGCATTTGTTAGAGAGAAGTTAATAAACAACCTCATTCCAATAAAGAAGCTGCTCAACCTAAGATTGCAAACATGATGATGTCCATGGATAAAGAAAAGTAAATTAAAGCATGCTCAAGATTCTGAAGTTGAATCGAGTCTATTATTGCAGCAAATGGAGACTTTTTAAAAACAATTAAAAAATATTTACTATGTTTATGTATTTATATACAAGAATAAATTTATTTCAAAATATAACTTTTGTGGTATGTTGTTTATTTTACTAAAATTTTGCCAATTGATTGTGTGCATCCTATATATAAGATTAAGTACAAATATAAAACTCCTTAGCATCTATATCTGATGGTACCAAATCCTGGAACTGGGTAGAATCTCAAGAATCAATATTGTCTTATGCAGTTACAGATGAGGAGAGGCAGGCCCATGGGGTGAGAGAATTGCCCAAGTTCTGTTGGTGAGCCACTGGCTAAATCAGAATTAGAAACTGATTACTCTCATTGTCTCATGGCATTAATCATTACAAAATGCAGAGAATTTAAATCTCATTCAAATTAGTCAGGCTTCCTTTGGCTCCAAGAAAATATTTCACTTGTAAGAGTATGTGCATTTTTTAGCCTCTCATTATTAACCCATAAACTAATGAGCACATAATACAGTTAGCAATATGGAAAGTAGTGTAATGCAGCTGATGTCCCTTCACCAGTCATTTGCTTTTGAAGTCCAAGTGGAATATTTTTTCTCCTCAATTTCAGCTTTAACATCTAACATACACTAAGGCAGCTGTCTTCATTTTAGAGAAATTTTGCAACGAGCATTAAGTGAAAATCAACTATTTTCATGAATTCTATGTGCCCATCATGAACTTTTATTTGCATTTCACATTCATTTGATATCTTTGGAGATTGGATTAACTATGTGAAAAGCTTTGAATGGTGCCTTTGTGATGTAGCTCTTCATAGATTTAGATGGTGAGTCTTAATTCTTTGGACACAGACATGTAAAAGGTGGTCAATAAACACTGAAAATGTGGGCAATTTTAAAGAGCCACCAACTATAACTATGCACTTGATCTGGTGAGCCATTTTCATACAATTTGAATGTTTTAGGGTTCTTTATATAGAAAGCCTTTAATAATAAATATGTCCAATGAGAGATGAGTGTGACCACCAGCAGTAATTATATTAAAGGCTAGAATTAAGGACCTCTGTGAGTTATGCAATCATTAGTGAACTATTAAAAAAGTTAAACTTCTTTTTTCTATTACTTTTGGAAACTGGAAGCAAAGCTTGTGGTCAAATTTGGCTGATAATAGAAAGATTATCTATTAATTTTAAACTTCTGAAGGACAGAGATCATAGTTTATCCATTTCTGTGTATTGTAGCATGCAGTAGGTATTTAATAAATTTCTGTTAGTTGAACCAATACTGTCTCTAGATATAGTCAGCTGTAAGTCCACCTCTGAAATCTAAGAATAGCATACCTTCCAAGGAATCTTCTACTTGCACTTAAACACACAACTAGGTTGAAGCATATGGGTTACTTGTGTGGATATTAACTGGTTGTTAAATTTACCTGGAACATTTCTAGAAATTAGGTTGTCTAAAGCAGGGCCACCCTTGAGCCTTCTCACTGTTTGTTTCTTTCTTTCTTTCTTTCCAAGAAAAATGACCTATTTAAATAGAAAATCCAAAATCTTACGTTTCAGATTAAGAGAAATCTGGTTACCCTGGCCAATTGCTGCAGGTGTCTCTGTAGTATTAGTAAGAATTATAGAGAACCGGGATGGATTAAAATCCTGGTAGAATTTTGTAAGTGAGATCAGTTGTGAAGGCCCTTTTAATTTGCCAGAGCCCACGATAGGCCACTCAGGGAACCATAGATTATCAAAGCTTAAGGAGGAGAGATCCATTTTATCACAGTCAACAGGCTTACCTCTCTTAGGAAAAGGAGGTGGTTATGGCTGTTCTACAATCCTTTTTCTATTACCTTAAAGGAGAAGAAGTTAATGACCCACAGAAGTTGTGTTCCCAATAGGGTGATTGAAACAGTCTTGGATGCCTTTGTCCTAATAGCAATACTCATCTCATCCAGTAACTTCTCTCCTGGCTCCTTGTAAGATTTCACGATGGAGCCTTGCTTTTCCCTCTGAAAGCCCTGACCCAGTCTTATCTAACCTGCGGGCCTGTCCCCAGCTTCAGGACCTGGCACCCTCCCATATTCTTTTCCAGGTTGAGGAATGGAATATTCTTGCTATTATCCCCATCTGAGCCCACATCTCTGGCCTGGGTAGACAATCCTTAAGCATTTCCCAGGTGTGACTAACTCACCAGTATATGTAACTGTCTGAGAAATCCTGAAGTTTCAAAAAGGAAAACTCTTGCTTGGAAATGTTCCCCAAGTACAAATGAGATTGGTTTGCCAGGTCCCAAATGAGCTCAGGGAATGCGTTCATCTGTGTTGGATCTACACAGTCAATCCAACAGTTTCAATGCTCTACATCTGGTGGGCTCACTTGTAGGTACTTCATGAAAGTAGTTTCTTTTTTTGTAAATCAGCATGTTGTGGGTCCTCAAGTTAAGGAATTCAGTGCACCAAACTTGATGGTTATTAACAAATTTGTGTACGAGATATTTAAACAATAGAGCACCATTTTCTCCAGAATCATTTGATTCTTTACCTGTTGGGGAAAAATATTTTTAGAGCATTGTCCATCCTTTTTCCTGGTTGGAAAAGACTTCCTGGTAGCAAAATAAGCCAAAGATGGGAAGGACAATTTGAAAGAAATAGCTTTGAACTGCCTAACTTATATAAGCAGAACATCTATTCAGTGTGAGTTTTTATCTGGTATGATAGATGCAATTTATTGTAATAGATAAATTCCCTTGCCAAGGAAAATAATGCCTGCTTGAATTGGTTATTTTCAATCCTGGCTACACATTAGAATCAGCTGGACAGCTTCAGGCCCCATGAAAGATATTCTTCTTTAATTGATCTGGAGCAATGCAAACCCATTAATGAATTATTTTTTCTACACCCCAAAGTGATTCTAATGGGTGCCCAGAATTGAGAACTTCTGCTTAGATTTATAATCTCTCTTTGATAATCTTTTAAATTTATTTACCTTTACAATGTTCTACAAAGATAATCTTCCCTGGAGGACTGAAAAGTAAGATTAATGATAAACTCAGTGATTTCCCTACCTGAAGCCACTGGGGAATGGATTGGTCATTGCTCCTTCCTGGGCCACTATTTTAGTTATAGAAAAATTAACCTAAAAGGGATATTTATCATCGAATGTGTTCATGAACTGAACTTAGTGGTGCTAAATGGTAGATATAAATCCAAAGGAAATATTACACTTGTCCCTAGATCAAATATTCTCACTCATCATTTATCATCTAAAGACATATTAAAAAATTCTGTCTTCATTATGCAGGGGAAAGGTTTCCCCCCTCACTTTTTTTTTGTTAACAGATTAATGATGATTTATACCTGGTCTGTCCTTGATCTTCTAAGGTCTGATTTGACAAGAAGGGCTGGGCAGCCAAAGGAATCCCTGACCAGGTTTGTGTGTGATATGAGAGATAAAAAATAATAAAGGCTGATTGTAGTTTTTACAAATTTTAAATCTTTGTACAACAGGGAGTTCTGGTTCTGCCAAGGTGCAATTGCCCTATTCCTCCCAGGCCCTGCTTTTCACAGTGAAAGAAAGCTGAACATAGTGCAACAAGCAAACAGGGGATCTGTGGAAGGTGGAAAATGGCAGGATGAGCAGGCCCCTTGAGACTTGAGGAT
Source organism: Noctilio leporinus (assembly GCA_004026585.1). Taxonomy (NCBI): domain Eukaryota; kingdom Metazoa; phylum Chordata; class Mammalia; order Chiroptera; family Noctilionidae; genus Noctilio; species Noctilio leporinus. The sequence continues at coordinate 13,615 of PVIW01009209.1, forward strand.
AACGTGGCAGTGAGTCCCCCTGGCCTGCCATGGCCACCCGTGTATCCCGGGCAGGGCACTGCAGAAGTTCCAACAGGCACAGAGCAAAACAGTTCCAAGAGAAGCATGCTCATCCCAAGCCAAGGAAAGAGAAATCGCCTGGGCTAACATTAGAAATCCTTGTGGACAAAGCCCACCTTACTGTAGCCAAACACCAAGGGAAAACAAATCACACCTCACACCTCTGCAGACTCAGCCCTCAAGTGGGAGATTGACCTTCATCTCCAGTCCCTGCCCAGGCAAAATCAGGCAACATTCTGACCCAGCTCCACCATCATTGTTTGGTGTGAGAGGCACTGAGCAGAAGGCTGATCTTCCAGATGGAGGTAGGGAGTGCTCTAATTTTCCCATCACGGTAGCAGGGCCCACTGGGGAGCTTGGAGTCCACCCGCACACATCAAGAACATTGAAGAAGGAGGTGCCATTTGGAGCTAATATGTGTATTATTTTTACCCCATCCCTGAGGTCAGCAAGACTCAGTGAAGTCAACCTCTCACCTACATGGCATCCAGGAGGTGGGGTAAGTGGTATGAGGCAACTAGTAGACAGTCTAGACAGTTCTCTTACCCCATTGGCTTTCTTCCTTGGTGTCAGTGGGCCCAGGTTGAGCCAAACCTCCAACTCCACCTGGTGTCAAAGAAAAAGAAGAGGTAATAGAAAGCCTCGGGGTAATAGGAACTCATAATATAATACCCAAAATATCTATGCTATAATGGAAAATTATGCATTGTATCAAGAATGACAAAAATGTTGACATGAATTAGAAAAGCGACCAACAGATACCAGCACCCAGAGAAGTCAGATGTTGGAACAATTTGAAAAGGATTGTAAAGCAACAACCATAAAAATGCTTCAGTGAACAATTACAAATTCTCTTGAAACAAATGAAAAAAAAAAAAAAATAGAAACTTTCAGTAAAATAAATGGAAGTCATTAAAAACAAGCAAACAGAACCAAAATGGAAATTCTAGAGTTGAAAAACCTCAGTGAATGTGCTCAATAGTAGAATGGAGGATGGTAGGAATTCAGACAGATCAATAGAATTGACCCCATCTGAACAGTGAGGAAATAGGTTAAATTAAGCAGTCTTAGGGACCTGTGGGACAATGGCCACATAAATGTAGAGATTTAAGAAGCTGAGCAAACCACAAATAAAATGAACACCAAGAAATCCATGCCAAAATATGTCATAATTAAACTTTGGCACGCTGAAGACAAACTAAAAATCATCAAAGCAGCCAGAGAGAAATGGCACATTACTTATAGGAAAATATCAATTTGAATGAAAGCTCATTTCTCATCTAAAACCATGGAGGCCAATAGGAAGTGACACATTTTTCAAGTACTGGAAGAAAGGAACGCAGGTACAAATTATATGCCTGGTGAAAATATCCTTCAAAAATGAAAGGAAAATAAACATTTTCAGAAAAAGAAAAACTAAGAGAAGTTATTGTTATTAAATCTGCTGTTAAATGACTAAATGAGGTTCTTGAATACAAAGTAAATGGTAATGGAAGGCTTTGAACTTCAGAGGGAAATAACATTGAAACAGGCAAAAATAGGTGTAAAATAATAGGATATCCTACTAGTTATAAGATTCTTATATCATTTTGATGATTAAAGCCAACAGTATAATACCATGTAATGTGGCACTCAAAGCATAAAGCAAATACCTAAGACAATTTTATTTAAAAAGTAGGGAAAGTAAAGGCATCTACATGGAAGTAGACTTCCTAAATTTCACTCAAACTGGTACAATGTTGATAATAGCAGACTATGACAACTCACAAAATGTATGCTGTAGCAATCAGGACACTCTCTACTAAATCTAAACATTCTGTAAATAAAATTTAGAGGGAATCATTAAAAGGGGTTCTAATAACCCATGGAGGGTTGAGAGAGAGAAAAAGAGAGAAAGGGAGAAATGAAACAGGAAACAAACAGAAAGTGAATATTTTTTTCTGTACATTTTCCTGTCTTAATAAAATATAGCAAGTGTCCACATAAGAACATGGGGGTCAAATCCACTCATAAAAGAAATCTGAGACACTATCATGATGAGTCTAAGTTCAGTAGGTGTACAAAGGACTTTTCTAGAGTGCAGGATTAAAAACAGCACTCAAAATTTTTTGCTGCCCTCAGAATGATAGCTTACATTTTGGTCAATTCTATGTTGTTCACATAACATTAAAATTAGTCTCTTCTGGTTGGACAAAGTTATTTTCTACTTTTTTTTTTCTTTTTCTTTTTCAATATTCTTTTTTTTTTTTAATCTACTTTTTAAAGGGCAACCTTTTAGTCTTTCATCGCTAGAGAATCATTAGCTTATTAGAAGAGCCATATGAACAAAAATATATACAAATATTTTTTATAGAAGAAATGAAATTTATTAATAAATTGAAAGCTAAGTTTCTCAGATCAACATTTTGCCAAAAGAAGAGATATTTAAGGTACATTTTAAATTCTGATCACTATTACATTTTTTAGACACCTGGTAAAATGATTACTTAAAGCAGTAAAACACTATTGCTTTTATTAACATTATTACCTTATTGTATTTTTTCTTGCTCATTTGTACTTTGTAAGATTTCTTTAATAAGCATGCACTTGTTTTATAAAAGAAAAAAAGTCCAAGTTTCCATTATATAATGTCCATTAGCAAATTCTAGTTTCTCTATACGTGTTCTCCTCCAAATATGCAAATTAAGGAGCAAGCAAATAACAAATAACAATAAAATCACAGAGGATACAGAAAGAAAGAAAATATTCAAATTATTATTGTGAGGTTAAGTGTAAAATTGAAACACTACATCTGGAAACTTAAACAAGAAAAACTACAGATTATTTTACTTATGAATATCAATGCAAAAATCTTAAATATAATATTAGCAGACAAAATCAAATAGGATATTAAAAAATAATATGTCCTGACCAAGTGGGATGTATTAAATAATTCAAGAATAGTTCAACATTTTAAAAAGCCATTAATGTCATTCAATACATTAATAGATTTAAGGAATATCGTATATCTCCCTAGGTGGTTAAAAGACATTTGAAAATTTAATCTCAATTTCTAAGTTTAAACAAAAGCTTTCTGGCCCTGGCTGGTGTGACTCAGTGGATTGAGCACTGGTCTGCAAACCCAAGTGTCCCTGGTTCAATTCCCAGTCAGGGCACATAACCAGGTTGCAAGCCAGGTCTGTAGCTGGAGGCAGGTGAAATGCAACCATACATTAATGTTTCTCTCCTCTCTGCCTCCCTTTCTTTCCCTCTCTCTAAAAATAATAAATAAAATCTTTAAAAAAAGAGTGCTGAATGAAATAAGAGTGTTTAAATTCATCCTTAACAAAATGTGTGTGTGTCTCTGTTCCTCAACCCAAAATGTAACATGTATTTATGAGGAAACACTGGATAAATTCTCACTAAGATAGGAATAAGATAATACCTATCATTTGCAATACTATATACTCTTGTTTTAGAGGTATATTTAATGTAATTATTTAAAAAATTAAGAGCATAATAATTATAACAGATAAAATATATATGTATGAATTATGGTAGTGTAATTTCAAAAAATCAATAAAAATATGATTACAAGTAATAATATAATTCCACAAGGTATCAAGATATAAAATTACCATGTGAATTAATATTTCATATATACAGAAATTACTAGTTTGAAAATATGAGCCCTAGTTGGTGGCTCAGTGGAAAGGAGCCAGCCTGTGGACCCAAGTTTGCTGGTTTGATTCCCAGTCAGGACACATAACCAGGTTGTGAGCCAAGTCTCCAGCCAGGTCCATAGCTGGAGGCAGGTGAAAGGCAACCATACATTGATGTTTCTCTCCCTCTCTTCCTCCCTCCCTTCCTCTCTCTCTAAAAGTAATAATAAATAAAATCTTTTTAAAAATATGATAGAAGGAAGGATAGCTCAACAAAAAAACTTGGGAGAAAAAAGAAAATAAACAATCAATGTATAAAATCTACACAGTTGACCCTTGAACAAGGAATTGAACTGTGCAGGTCCACTCATATGTGGATGTTTTCAATAAACATGCTATTGTTCCTCCATATCTCTGGTGTTTCATATTTGCAGAATCCACCAATCATAGATGGGAAACCGTTTTTTTCATGATCTGTGGTTGGAAATCCAGGGATGGGGAGGGCTTACTGCATGTATTTTTCTACATTATTTCATATTAAGGACTTGAGCACCCATGGATGTTGGTATCTGTGAGAACCTTAGAACCAATCTCCGGCAGACACTGAGGGAGGACTGTAGTTAGGTTTTGTGGGAGTCTAAGTTATATATGGATTTTATGCCGTGCAGGGGTCAGCACCTCTAACTCCCATGTTGTTTAAGAGTCACTGTACATGGAAAATAAAACACTATTGAAAGATATGAAATAAACTTAGACAGAAAGAAATCCTGTATACAGGATTGATTGATTCTATTAATAAAGAATCAATATGTTAAAATTAATATTAAAAATGACATAAAATGTGATCTTAATAAAAATACTAATATTTTTGTGAAGCTAGAATTTTTAAAAATATTTTATTTTATTTATTTATTTTCACAGAGAGGGGAAGGGAGAGAGGCAGAGAGGGAGAGAGACATCAATGTATGGTTGCCCTTCACCTGCCTTCAGCCATAGACCTGGCTGGAGACCTGGCTTGCAACCCGGCCATGTGCCCCAGCTGAGAATCGAACCAGTGACCCTCGGTCTCACAGGCCAGCGCATATCCACTGTGCCACCAGCCAGGGCTGAAGCTAGAGATTTTAGTTCTCAAAATGTACAAATAAAGAGTCAAGAAAATTTGGAAAAGAAGAGCAATGAAAAGTGTCTTAAATCATAATGCAAAGCCTCCATATTTAAACAGTGTGAAATTAGTTTAAGAATAGAAAGATGAAACATTGGAATAGAGTAGAAAGTTAAAAATAAAAAAAAGTATATGTGGATATTTGATACACATATAATAAATGTGGTATTTCAAATTACTGGGGGGAAAACAATGGGCTTTTAAGAAAATGATCACAGGGCAGTAGGATAACCATTAGGAAAAAAATACAATTGAATCCATACTTCCCACTGTTATAAGAAAAAGAGAATATTATATATAATGGAAAAAATATGGGTACGTTAATTGTAAAGCAGTTACAGAAAATATAAATCCAGTAACAAAAAAAGTACCCCTTTGCATGGAAAAGAGGAAGCACCTTATAAAAGTCAAAATACAGCTCTACTCACCAGCTTTTGTAAGGCTATGCTGTGTAGCAAATAATCTCAAAATCTCAGTGGGTAGTATCAACAAAGGTTTATTTCTCTTGCCTTGCTGGGATGGCTGTGACCTTCAGGATGTATCCCTGCCATTCTCCTGATATCCTAAAGCACCCCCACGTGTGATTCATGAGGATTTCAGTTGTTCCACATCTTTGCCATTGCTTGTTTTTATTTTAATTTAATTTTATTGTTGTTGTATTACATCCATCCCCTTTTTGCTCCCCTCTGTCCCCCTCCCCACCCACCCATTCCCCCCAAAGCTAATCCCACCTGTTGTCCATGTCCATGATTCTTCCATACTAGGTTCTTGTCTAAACTGCACCCCTTCCTTGCCTCTGCCTCCCCTCTCCCCACAACCCTTTTCCCCCTGCCCACTGAAGGCCTGTTCACTGTATTCATATATTTGGTTCTGTTTTGCTTGTTGTTAGTTTTGTTCATTATTGTCCTGTAATGGGTGAGATCATATGGTATTTGTCCTTCACTGACTGGCTTATTTCACTAAGCATAATATTCTCCAGTTTCATCTACTTTGTTGCAAAAGGTAGGAGTTCCTCCTTTCTTTCTGCTGTGTAGCATTCCATTGTGTAAATGTACCAAAGTTTTTTGATCCAATCATCCACTGATGGGCACTTAGGCTGTTTCCAGCACTTGGCTATTGTGTAAATAGTGCTGCTATGAACATAGGTGTGCATAGGTTCTTATGAACTGGTGTTTCAGGATTCTTTGGGTATAGTACAAGCAGTGGAATCACTGGATCAAAAGGCAGTTCCATTTTTAGTTTTTTAAGGAAACCCCATACTGTTTTCCACAGTGGCTGCACCAGCCTACATTCCCACCAACAGTGTATGAGGGTTCCCTTTGCCCCACATCCTCAGCAACACTGCCATTACTTGTTTTTCATTTAAGTTTTTCTCATGGGTGTATAGTAGTAGTAGAGCATCCTGGTTTCAATTTTTATGTCTTTAGTGACCAATGAATGATGTTGAAAAACTTCCTGAACTTGTTTATTTGCAAAATATTTGCGCACTTTTTGTTTGGTTATCTTTTATTATTGAGTTGTAGGATTTCTCTGTATATTTTGAATCCAAGTTCTTTGTAACATGCATGTATTCCAAATATGTTCTCTTCATATTTGACTTGTCACTTAATTTTCTTAAAGGTACTTTCTGACAAGCAAAGTTTTTATTTTTGGTAAATTCAATTACAAATTAGTTTTTCTCTTGTGATTCAGACACTTTGTGTCAGTCAACTTTTGCTTTACTCAGGGTCACAAAGAATTTGTCATGTTTTCTTCTAGAAGTTTTGGGGTTTTAACTCTTTGGTTGAGGTCCATAAGCCATTTTAAATATATTTTATTGATTATGCTATTGCAGTTGTCCCAGGTTTTCCCCCTTTGCCTTTCTTCACCTGGTATCCCTATTCCCTCTAGCAATCCCCTCCCTTAGTTCATGTCCATAGGTCATGCGTATAAGTCCTTTGGCTACTCCAATTCCTACACTGTTCTTAACATCCTTTGTATACTCCATTTTGAACCAAATTTTGTATGTGGTATAAGGAAAAGGCCAAAGCTCCTTTTTTCCTGATACAGATAGCCATTTATTTCAGCACTACTTATTGAAAAGATACTTCTATCTCCATTGGATTATCCTGATAATTCATCAGAAATAATTGATCATATAATCATATATCTGTTTTTGAACTCTCAACTCTGTTCTATTAATTGAAATATCTATATTTATGCTAATTAATATACTATCTTATTTACTGTGCATTGGTAGTAAATGTTAAAATCAGGGAGGATACGTGCTCCAAATGCATTCTTCTTTTACAAAATTCTGTATTCTGTATTTTTTATTCCCACATAAACTGTTGGATCATTTTGACAGTTTCTTTAAAATATTATTTGGAATTTTCATTGGGGCTGTGTTAAATTTATAAATAAATTTGGAGAGAATCAATACCTTAACAATATACAGCCTTCCAAATCATGAACATTGTATAGCTCTCAAATTATTTATGTCTTCTTTAAATTCATTCCACAATCTTTGGTAGTTTTCACTGTACAGAAATTATATGTATTGTTAAAATTATCTCTAAGCACTTTAGGTTTTTTATGTTATTTTAATAGTTTGTTGCTAGTATCTAAAAATACAATTGAGTTTGTTATGCTAGTCTTGTGTCACGTGATGCTGTTATATTCACTTACAATTTAGGCAGTCTTTAGGAAGTTCTGTGTATTGTACTTCATGATGATATCTAAAAAGAAAAGTTTTATCTCTTCTTTCCACATGAGTGTGTGTGTGTGTTTCTTTATTGTATAGGTTAGGCTTCCAACACAAAGTAGAATACAATAAGTGTAAACAAAATTCTTGCCTTGTTCCCGGTCTTAGAGCAGGAAATAATTTACTCTTTCATCAGTAAATATGATGCGAGATGATGTTTCCTTCTTTTACTTTAATATACACGTTTTGCTGAGAGATTTTAGAATTAGCGGATGATTCATTTTATGAAATGTTATTATTACATTTATTAGCTGATCATTTGTTTTTCTCCATTATTCTCTGTACATTAGGAATTTAGAATGCTAAGCCAGTCTTAAAATCCTGGGATAATAATATTGGGTTGGCCAAAAAGTCCGCAGGTTTTCATTTTATAAAATAAAAGACACATTTTTCATTTCTACCAATAACTACTGATTTGGATCCATTTTGAGTGTGTCGGCTCTCTCTCCCATGGTATAACATTTATTGTTCTCAGTTAATGTCTCTATTTGATTGGTATCAACTTCAACTGGTCTACCCAAGCATGGAGCATTGTCTGGCAAGAAATCACCAGCATAAAACTTTGCAAATCACTCTGGATACATTTGATTAGTCACAGCACCTTCTCCATATACTGCACAATTTTTGTGTGTGTGTTTCAGTTGTGTTTTCACTTTTTTTGAAATAATAAGTATAATATTCCAAAGATGTTGCATATTTTCTTCCATCTTCAATGTTAAAATGGCTACACAAAAGTTTACCAATTTTGATAAGTTATTTTTAAGTGCACACTGATATAACAGCTGTCAAAATACAACCTAACAAAATTGCTTTGAATCAAGTTAAAGCTAAGTAAGCACTACTAGAGCCATCTTACGCAAAAAAAAAAGAAAAAAAAAAAAAGAATCAACTTTTTGGACAACCCAATACTTGATCATTGTCTGTTTTATTTTAAGATTTTTTAAAAAGATTTTTTATTTCATTATTTTTAGAAAGAGGGGAAGGGAGAGAGGCAGAGAGGGAGGAAAACATAAATGTATGGTTGCGTTTCACCTGCCTCCAGCCACAGACCTGACTGGAGACCTGGCTTGCAACCTGGTTATGTGCCCTGGCTGGGGAATCGAACCTGCGACGACCTTTGGGTTCGCAGGCCAGCGCCTTATCCACTGTGCTACCAGCCAGGGCTTATTTTAAGATTTTAAAATTATTTTTGGAGAGAGGGGAAGAGAGAGAGACATCAATGTATGGTTGCCTTTCACCTGCTTCCAGCTACAGACCTGGCTGGAGACCTGGCTTGCAACCTGGTTCTGTGCCCTGGCTGGGGAATCAAACCCAGTGACCTTTGGGTCTGCAGGCCAGCGCCTTATCCACTGTGCCACCAGGCAGGGCTGTTTTTTTAATATTGTTAATTTGGTTTACAAATATTTGTTAAGGATTTTGTAATCCAGTTTTAAGAGGGACATTGGTCTTTAGCTTTTATTTTTATAATCTATTTGTCTGGGTATGGTATCAGGCTAATGCCGGACTTATAAAGCTCCTTGGAAAATATTTGATCCTTTTCTATTTCTTAAGAAGTTTGTGTAGGATTGATATTACCTTTTCCTTGTATATTCAATACAACTATCCTGTGACTCCATCTGGCCCTAGAATTTTATTTTATGAGAGCTTTTAAGTAATTAATTAAATTTTATTAACAAATAATGGTTCAGCTGTTTTTTCTCCATCATTTTTTAAGTTTCGCCTTTTAAGGAATTTGTTCAATTAATTTAAGTTCTAAAATTTATTGGAATAACGCTGTTTATCATATTCATTTATTATCCTCTCAATAACTTTCAGATCAATAATGTCATTTCTGATCATGATAATTTGTGTCTTCTCTTTTTTCTCTTGATCCATCTACTTAAAAGTTTATCAGTTTTGTTGTGTTGACCTTTTTAAAGAACCAGCTTTGAATTTTATTGATCTGTATTTTAAAAATTTTCCCTTTATGTTTGTTCTTGTTCTCATATTTATTATTTACTTTAACTTAGATTTTATTTACTCTCTTTTTTCTTTAGCTTCTAATGATGGAAGCTTAGACCATTGATTGTGTACTCTTCCACTTTATTAACAAAAACCTTCAAAGATATAAATTTCTCTGTAAACAATACCCCACAAATTCTGAAATGTAGCTCTTTCTCTATATTTCTCCTAATTTCCCTTGTGATTTCTTCTTTGACCTAAGGGCAATTTAAAAATGCATTGATCACTTTCCAAATATTTAAGGATTTTTCAGTTACCTTTCCCTCACTGATTTTTTTCTCATTCTGTTATAATCAGAGAAGATATTCTATATGACTTCAGTCTCTCGAAATCAGGCTTAACTTGTTAATTAATTAAACACTTTAGTGTAAATTGAATTAACTTGCTTATTTTATGACTCTGTTGGGTAGGCAGAAAATTGACTCCCAGGATGTCCACATCAGAATCTCCAGAACCTGGGAATCCCTGTTTGAAAAGATGACTAAATTAAAGACCTTTCGGTAGGAACGTTCTGCATTATCTGTGAGAGTATAAATAGAAGTGTAATTTTGCTGTACGTTACCTCTTCTTCTCCATAAGGAATTATACTACTTTGTATTGCCACCAGGGATACATGTGATCATCTCTATTTCCACAGAGTATATTGTTAAATTTTTAGATTATTGTCAGTGTGACTAAATCAAAATCTGTACTTCAATAGTGTTTTAATTTATATTTAGTTTATTGTGATCAATTTAAGCCTATTTTCATGTTATATGTCATTTGCCTTTCTCTTTAAGGTGAACTACTTTTTTTGTCTTATATCTTCTCATTCTTGTAGCTCTTTTTGCTTTGATATATTAGCTATTTGCCTGTGATATAAACTGCAAGCATTTTTTAAAAGCATTTATCTTTGTCTCTACTTTGCTTGTGGTGTTTTTTGCCAGACATGTTTAAATTACTTCTGACCCAGCATTCTGACCATATCCTAAAGAGAAAAAAGAACCAAATCAAAATTTTAAGCCATACTTAGAGTTTTATTGTTGGCAAACAGTAGGATTTCTTATTTTCTAACTATTTTATATGTATTGTAGAATGAAGTAAATGTGCTAATTAGAAATCAAGGATTTCAAAAACATAAATAAAAAAAAAGAAGAAAAAGAAATTAAGAAAATGACTCATGCTAAATTTGAATTAGAAGTAAATTGAATATTTAAATATACTTATGTTTATCTTTATATATACTCTAGTTTTATCCCATAAAATTATCTGGAGGCAGTAATACCTCAATAAAAAAGAATACTCCTGACACACAGATCTTGGTTTCTAATCACCAATTTCCCCTAACAGAAATCAAAAGTCCTTGGAGAAATGAATGAATTGAGACACAGAACATAGAAAATACAGGGTGAAGCTGATATCTTCTTATGCAATAAGGCAAAACTTTAATTAGAGACTAGAAGAGTTATGCCAAAAGGACAGAGAAGCATATTTAAATTTTTTTTTAATTTATTATTTTTAGAGAAAGGAAAAGGGAGGGAGGCAGAGAGGGAGAGAATATCAATGTATGGTTGCCTTTCACCTGCCTCCAGCTATGGACCTGGTTGGAGACCTGGCTTGTAACCTGGTTATGTGTCCTGTCTGGGAATCAAACCAGCAACCTTTGGGTTCGTAGGCTGGTGCCTCATCCATTGTGCCACCAGCCAGGGCTCAGAGAAGCACTTTTAAGGGACTTACAATAGCCAATTTTGAGATGTGAGTACTTAGGTGTTGAGATTAAAGTATCAAATTGGTAATTATTTTAGTTGTCTGAGTATATAAAATTTAGATATCAAAAGGCATAAGTAATTGTGAAACATTGAATAAATAACACAAGATTCTCAAAGTGAAAGTGAAGAAAAAAATTTAAGATGACCGATGCATGAAATGATTTTATAATTTACTATCCCATCTGTTAAATTTTTGAGAGTGAACAGGAGCACAGTAATATTTATGTTAGGGAAAAAGACATGACCAGGGCTATCTGGGACAAAATGGAATATAATGTCATCTTATCATTAAAGCAATTCCCTACTCTGACAGCTGGTAGGTAATTTAAGGAAAGGAAATGAGTAATTTTTAGATGGAAAAGTACCTTGTTTGTTTTTGTTTTTGTTTTGCAAAGAAAGCATCAGTTAATAAACATATAAAGAATAGTAGTATTATAAAATTATCATTTCATGACCCTCTGTCCCCCGTGAAATCAGTGATTCAGGCAAAGATCTCTTATGAAGGTTAAAATTACTAGGTAAAGTGTTGCTAGATGTGAGATGTACACATGTTGCCAAAAGAAAATATGCCTTGCTAATGGAGAGGTCTGCTGGTCATCAGTCAACTGTGTGGTCCAACTAAGCATCCCCTCTTGATACCATACAAAAATAAAGCACAGAGCATCACCCATGAAATACTGTTTTCCAAAATGTTTACCATGAATCTAATCTTTAGACCCCTCTTCTAGTTTTTTTTGAAATAGAGGATACAGAAAAAAAGGTAAAAACACCAAAAGGAAACAATCAGATACACTCAAAATATGGGACAATCCATGAGAAAACTGACACTTTAAAGTCAATGTCATCAAATACACAAATATTAAAAGCTAAGAGGCTAGTCTAGATTTAAAAATATGCACTCGAGACAAAGCAAGGAAATGTAAATTTGGCTATTGCCTATTGCTGAATCCTGATGATGGATATTCACTTTTGTTCAATTTTGCTGCATGTTGACATTTTTATCATACAAAAATTAGAAAAAAAGATCGATTTATTGGATGGTATTGCCTTGACTGGAAATTTATCAGTCAAAAGGTCCAAAATGATAGTATATCAACTTTAGATCCTGAATTTCTTTCTCTTCTTGATCACCTAATTAGTTAACAGGACTTACTACTTTAGTGATTTGTTTTATTAATTTACCCTATACTTGCAGAAGATAAGGAAATGGTTGTATCTGAAAAATTAAAATATTCATTATATCAACGGGAATTTGTGCTTGATTTATTATGCATAGATGATGGCAGGGTTGTGATTTGGGCAACATAAAAAGAATAGGAAGCCAGATAATTAAGATTTTCAAGTCTTTTATTCAGTTTTAATTGTGTATGTCACTCACAGTTCAAGCCAGCTGGCATGTTGAACTCAAGAGGAAAGAAGATGACATTAAGCATCAACTGTTTGCCTTTGCAAACCAGTGTTATGTCTCCTTAATTAAGCTTGGCCGGTGACTATTAAGAGAAGAATTTAAAAAATTATTCACCCCTCCCCCCTCCAAGATTAAACAGGATGCCTTTAAAACAAACTCTGATACAAATTTCTCACATGCGAGTTTCATTACAGTTCTCTTTTTTTTAAGTTTTACTATTTCTAATTTCCACCAAACCTTCAGGGCAAATAGGTACCAAAATATTTAGCTGAAAAGGCATTCTGATTTCTTCTTTTATGATGAATAGTTTAAGTATTAATTTTATTTAGACTATATATGAAAACGCTGTCAGTAATATGAGTCTTAGATTCGGAACAACTATAAAGCAGGTGTAAGTACAGATAGGACTAGCACATGACAGAGCACAATGAGAACAAGATGCCTTTTAGTAGGTTGTTTAGTAATGGTCATTATTTGAGAGTGGGGTCAGTTATATTACAGATAAAAACTTTGATAATCTAATGGGACTAGGAGCTCTCTCACTATATTTTCAGTTGACCCTTTTCTGAGCATGTATGAGTAGTGATTTGCAAGAAGAAACAAAATATCAACCATAGGATAAGAGACATTCAAAATACCTTACTTGTTATCATTGGGTTAGCAACTCCTATCATTTTTATAGACCAGTGGTTGGAAAAGTTTCTTTTTTTTTCTCCGAAAAGGGCCACATAAGTAAATAATTTAGACTTTGTGAGCGATGATGAGTCTCTGTCATAACTACGCAAATCTGCCAAAAGCAGCATAGACAGTACATAAATGAGGGGGCTGTGCTTGCACTCCAAATTTCATTTATAAAAATAGGGAGCAGTCCAGAATTGACTTGCAATTATAGTCTGCCCATCTCTATCGCAGATGATCAAATCATTCAATTAGCAGATGGCACCTGACACAGAATTTGGTTCCTGAAACAGCAGAATTTAGGAAGTTATGATAAATTCTTTTCAGAGGATACTAAATTACTTGTGATTTTCAATTTTTCTTCTCTATAAAGTAATTCTTATTTGCTGTTAGTATAAAGTGTAAAAGATTTTGAAATAGAAGGCCATATTATAGGACAAAGCAGTCAGCTAAACACATATATGGAACTGACTTACATATTTTCATTTCTTTTTGTCCCCTGCAACCATGCAAAGTTAACATTTTACTCTTCTCAAAAGAGGAAAATACATTCCTGAGTTTTGGGCTCAAACTCTGTTGGACAAAGGTCAAATACTGAACAAAAGAAGTCACTTTTATGTTAGGGCTCTATGTAGAAACCTAGCAAAAAAACTATGAAAGGAATAGATATTCTTTCCTAATGCTTGAAGAACTGAAAGATTTTGTTGCATTGCAAAGAATTTGTTCAAGTCCAGCAGTGGTCTTCCTGCCTCATGGCTGTACTCTGACACATAACATTTCACGAGGATTGAGAAGTAGTCATGGAATACCCAGCTCAAAGCCTGGCACATAGTTCTTAAAATAATAACTGTTAAGGGGATACTCTGAGAGCCCACGTACACTGGTTTAAAGTATAGGTTCTGAAGTCTGGTTGTAAATCACAGTTTTGTGACATTATGCAAAGAGCTTAACCTTTCTGTACCTTAATTTCTTCATCCGTAAAGCAGGGATAATAACAACTTCTTAAGTTTACCTCGAGGGCCCTGACTGGTGTGGCTCAGTTAACTGAGCATTGTCCTGTAAAGTGAAAGGTGGCTGGTTCATTCCCACTCTGGGCACGTGCCTAGGTTGTGGGTCCAGTTCCCAGTCAGGATGCATATGAGAGGTAACCGATTGATTTTTTCTCTGGAGGAATAAAGGAGTAAACAGGTATAAAACACATAAAGACACTGGCATGTGGTTGGGAATTTTGTGTTGAAGGCATTTGTATCAACTAGTTTTCAGTCTATAATTCTGAAGCTGGAAGTTCTTTTATGGCTTATAAGTAAAGAGAATAAAGAAACCATGTGATTAATACCTATGCTTTTTTATTCTATTCATAATAGATTTTTTAAAAAATTATGGTTGATACCACTGCTATTCACAGAAGGGCTGTACTTGCTACTCACTGGAAGTTATCAACAGATATAACTTTCTTGACCATTAATATGTGAGAAGTGAAAAGTGTGAGGGCTTGTCTTTCTAATCTCAGTCAGATAATTTCTTTAGTAATGTTCATCACGGTGGGTATTCATCAAATTCTAGGAAACTCATAATGAACACTAATCCTTGATGTTGTAATAGAAATATATATATTTTAAAATTATAGTTGTTTTGGGAACCATTTATGAATAATGTTAGAGAGCCATTTATGTATTTAATATATAAAATTCCTAAGAGTTAAATGATTTACTGGCGATCACTCAGATACGAAGAGAAAATTCAGACTTCTTTGTCTGTAATTACCAGCTCTCACCTTGCCTACTTTGTTGAATATGGTGGTCCAAATGTTGCTTCCTGTGAAACATCTCATTTTTCTTTCCACCTCCTTATAATATAACATTATCTCAAAACTAGGCTTTTGGGAGAAAATATGAAATCTTCAATTAAGGAAGCAAGGTATAGATTTTAGGCAAAAATTAGAACCCCCTCCCCAAAGATGGTCTAGAGATTTCTTTCCATCTCATGTAAACATAACAAGATGTATAGGCTCTACAGACACTAAGTGCAGTTTATATTCTTGGTGTATCTGAAATGGACTATGCCGCATTCTAAACAGGTTATTTATTTATCTTTTTTTGCAAACTCAATAACCCTGCTCTAAGTATGTTACAAATAAGGACACTGAAACTCAAAAAATGGCATTCATTTACTCCTTAATATGTGCTAGGCATTGTTACAAGAGTTTTACATATTTTTTAAATGATCCTTCAAACTTTTCAGGGGTGGTAGTGTTACCATGTTTTCAGGTGAGGAAATTGAAGGTGAGAGATTTTTTTTGCCCAAAATCTAGAGGCTTACATTTGACCCACTTTGGTCTATATCTATGTTTCTTCTGTACCTCCATTTCCTCAGCATTTTAGAATGGATTTTCATTTGCAGTCATTTTCTCATATTTCTTCCCCTGCCTCATCAGACAAGAATCTTTGTGTTAATTTATTATTCAGCAATAAATAACTAATAACTAACCAAGTGACATTCTGGAGAACTGGAACCCTCCCATTTCTGCTTCCCACAATTGATTTAATAAATATTTGAGATTTCACATGCTGGGTATTAGATAGTATCCCTGTCCTTAAATAGCTCTCTAATGGTGAAGGAGGGGGGAATATTTGGGTTTTTTTAAAAAAAACTAAACCCTAGGTAAGTTAAAGAATGGAAATAATAAATAATTTGCAGAGACAATTAGAATTAAAAATAAATAGCAACAAACACAAAAGTTAATTCTGAAAAATGATTAACATAACTGAATAACCTCTAGCTGAAATGATTAGGAGAGACAGAGAAAATAAGGACACAAGTTATCAATATCAGGAATGAAAAAAGGGATATCACTATAGATCATAGAAATAACTTTAAAAGATAATAGAAAAATGATGAAAAGTAGCATGAAAAATGCCTTGTCAAAAAAATTTTAAATGTAAGACTTCCACAATGAAAACTACGTAACATTGTTGAAAAAAATTAAAGCAGAACTCAATAAATGGTAAGATACATCATGTTCATGGATTAGAAGACTTAGTACCATTAAGTTGTTAATTCTCCCAAAGTTAATCTAAAGATTCAACACAATCTTATTCAAAAACCTTGCAAGAATTTGTTTTAGATGTTGTCAAGAAAGTTCTAAAATGTATACAGGAATGCAAAAGATCTAGGATAGTCAAAAGAATTTTTTAAATAAATGAGTGAATTATATTTATGAGGTCTGTCCTGAAAGTATCAGCCACACAAACTGTTTTAGATATACTGACATTAGCTTGATACCTTCTGGACAGACCTTATGCTTGATTTCAACACTTCTGATGATACCACAGTAATCAAGTCAATGTGGTGTTGAATTAACCTATATTACATCACATATAGAAAATAATTTCAGATGAGTCATAGACTAAACACAAAAGCTATAATCATGAAGCTTCTAGAAGTTTTATTCTAGACAGAATAATGTCTTCATAAATTGGATTCAACAAAGATTTCTTAGGCCACAGAAAACAATGAACATAAAGAGCAAAACTTTGCAATTGAACTTTATAAAAAATGAAAAACTCCTGCTTATTTAAAACTACCATGAAGAAAATGTATAGGTAGACTTCTGGTCAAGGTAGCAAAGTAGATAAACCTTGTGCTTGCCTCCTCCCATATCCATACCTAAATGATTACACTACAGGAAAATAAAAAATATTCAGAACTGTAGAAAATTAGCTGAACAAAAGTCCTCTAGGGATATACAGAAGTCACATGGAGACTGGTAGGAGGACGGGAAGTGCCCAACTGACTGGTTCCCCAACCACATGTGACTATTGAGAATTGGCAGGGGTATCTCAGCTTTGGAAGTTCTTCCTGAAGAAGAGGGATCCCAGCCCCACACTGGGGTCCCCAGCCCAGGGTTCCAAAAAGAGATGTTAAATAAGTCACAGAAAGACAAATACCATATGATTTCACTTATATGCGTAGTCTGTCCATACAGTACCAAGCCACATAATATGAAAAATGGAGACATTTATTGCAGAAGATACAAGAAACATTGTACATAGAATAATGATGCCTCAGTCCCTTTCAAAGTGGACAACTTGGGACCTCACACAGTTCACCTAGATGCTATCAGCTGCCCTGTCATAGTTCCCTGAATCTCATCGATGGTCTGAAATCTCTTTCCCAAATTAAAATCACTTTTATTTCCAAGGTGATATTAATTTTGGTAAAAGCCAGAAATTTCAGGGCACCAAATCTAGGCTTGTGGCCGGGCTGAGTTACCTGGGTCATTTGATGTTTCGCAAAAAACCTGCACCAGATGCAATGCCTGAGCAGGCACATTGTCATGATGAAGCTGCCAATCACCAGTTGCCCATAGCTGCAGCCTTCTGAATCATCTGAATAGTTTTTACAGAGAAATATTGAAGCTTAATGCAAAATTTGATACCTATTCATTGCTCTGTTCACTCAGTCATTTTGAATGTGATGGCCACATAGTACACATGCTCATTCAAATGCATTACCACCCTATTATGAATGGGTGGTAAATGACTAGTACAGTGAAGTTGTCATTGTCCATGTATGTGCTGTCAGGTTGCACTGATGTCACTCAAACCATTCTCATTATATTAACAATAACTGGAGTTTTTTTCAGACCTTGTATTTGTAGAATCTAAAAAATAAAATAAACAAACAGAAACAAACTCATAGAGAACATTTTGAAGACTGCCAGATTGAAAGGGGGTTGGGGACATGAGTGAAAAAGGAGCAGGAATTAAAATGTCCAAATTGTCAGTTATGAAAATAGTCACAGGGATCTAAAATACAGTATAGGGAATATAGCCAATAATATTGTAATAACTGTATATACTGTTATATGGGTACTATACTTATTGGGGTGATCACTTTGTAAGTTATATAAATGTCTAATCACTATGTTGTACACTTGGAACTAATATTGTATGTCAACGGCAATTGAAAAATAAAAAATAATTTAAAAAGGAGAACAGGTAAATCACATTCTGGGGAAGAGTAGTTACAGTTTATGTATATTTCTAAAATGTAATAATAAATAAAATAAAAAAATAAATACAATTTAATAATAGGTATGCAGCACAATTTAAAAAAAATATTTAGTAAAGGGATATTCAATAAAAAATAATAAAATTGGACTTCTATCTCAGACCACTCACAAAAATGAACTCCAAATGGATTAAAGACTTAAATATAATACCTGAAACCATAAAACACCTAGAAGAAAATGTAGGAGAAAAGCTCTTTGACATTGTTCTTAGTAGTGAGTTCATGGATGTGAAATCAAAAGCACAAGCAACAAAAGCAAAAATAAGAAAACAAAAATAAACAGCGAAAGAAATAATAATTTAATGCCCTGGTAGCACAGTAGATAGGGTGCCAGCCTGCAAACCCAAAGGTCACTGGTTTGATTCCCCAGCCAGGGCACATAACCAGGTTGCAAGCCAGGTCTCCAGCCAGGTCCATGGCTGAAGGCAGGTGAAAGGCAACCATACAGTTATGTCTTTCTCCCTCTCTGCCTCTTTCCCTTCCTGTCTCTCTGGAAACAATGAATAAAATCTAAAAATAAATAAATAAAAGAAACAATAATTTAAAAAGGCAACATACTAAATGGGAGAAATATATATACAAGTCATACACATGATAAGTGGTCAATGTCCAAATTTATAAAGAGCTCATATAATTCAACAATAGCACCAACAAAAACAAATAATCTGATTATAAAATGAAAGCACCTGAATAGACAGCTTTCCAATGCATGCATACAAATGGCCAAAAAGTACCTGAAAATGCGCTCAAAATTGCTAACCATTAGGGAAATACAAGTCAAAACCATAATAAGATATGATTCCACACCTGTTAAATGGCTATTAAAAATAAGTGCAGGTGAGGAATGTGTAGAAAAGAGAACCCTTGTGCATTGTTGGTGGGATTGTAAACTGAGAACAGTATGGAGCTTTGCAAAAAAAAAATTAAAAATAGCATTACCATATGATCCAATAATTTCACATCTGGGTAATAGCTGAAGGAAATAAAATCATTATCTCAAAGAGATATCTGCACGTCCATGTACATAGTAGCATCATCTACAATGGCCAAGATGTGGAAACAGCCTATGTGTCCTTTGATAGATGAGTGTACTAAAAAAGTGTGATCTCTGTTCACACAGAGACCCACAAACACACAGTGGTACCTCTGTACTCATCAGCTTCAGAACCCATCAAACCTGGTCCTCGTCACACTTTGATCAGAAAAATTGTTTCAGCACTCAGTGCTTGCCCACCACTCATCGCACTTGCTGGAACGTGAATGAGTCACCATGCCACTCCATAAGAGAAAATGCTTCATCCACCGTCGCTTGCTCACCACTCATCGGAGCAAATTAATAATGAGTACTATAAAAAGAAAGAAATCCTGCCATGTGTGACAGTATGAATGAACATGAAGGCACTGTGCTAAGTGAAATGTTAGAAAGAAAAAGACAAATGATCTATGATCTTTTTTATATATGGAACTTAAAAAGCCAAACTCATAGAAACAGGGAAGAGGTTGATGATTGCCATTAATTAGGAAAGGTTGGTCAAAGGGTATAAACTTTCAGTTATAAAATTAGTAAGCTCCGGGGCTCTAATGAATAACATGTTGACTATAGTTAACATTATTGTACTGTATCTTGAAGGTTACACAGATAGATCTTAAATGTTCTCATCATTATCATACACAAAAATGGTAATTATGTTAGGTGATGGATGTGTTAACTAGCCTTATTGTGGCAATCATTTTGCAATATGTGTGTATCAAATCAGCATGTTGTATATCTTAAACTTGCACAATATTATATATCAATTCTATCTCAAAGCTGTAAAATAATTTTCACTTCAGTGAAAGACTCAGACACTTCAAAATGAAAGATAAATGAATGGCTAATAAGGATATGCTGAAGTGTTCAACATCATTAGTCATCAGGAAGCTTCAAATTAAAACCTCAATGAGATGCCAATTCCATAATCAGTAAAGTTGCTAAAATTAAAATGACTGGCATAGCAAACAGCAACAAAAATGTAGATAGGGCCCTGGCTGGTGGCACAGTGGATTTGAAACCAGCCTGCAGACCCAAAGGCCGCTGGTTCAATTCCCAGCCAGGGCACATAACCATGTTGCAAGCCAGGTCTCCAACCATGTCCTTAGCTGCAGGCAGGTGAAAGGCAACCATACACTGATGTCTCTCTCCCTCTCTACCTCTCTCCTTTCCCCTCTCTAAAAATAATAAATAAAATCTTTTTTTTTTTTTTAAATGTAGAGAAACAGGGACTTTCCTCCATGGCTGGTAAGAGCATAAAATAGTAAATATCCTTGAAAAAAAAAAATAGGTAGTTTAGCTTAATGCTTATAAAATTAAACATACTTACCCTGTGACCCAGCAATTACATACCTAGCTAATCATCATAGAGTGTAGAAAAAATATCTTCCCTTAGCAATCATGGCAAAATTAATCATCAAAAACTGTTTATAGCAGTGAGAACTGCCTTTGGTATGTCTGGGATTAAGATAGGTTTTAAAACACTGCTTTTTGAAAGCAAACTTTAACTTGAAATAAGAAGTATAAATAATTTCCTGTCCATTGGGAGATTATTTCTGACTGAAAGAATCATCAAAGCAAAATTCTCAAAGACTGCATTTTCCCAAGTAATTTTTCATGGGGTTCATTCTATTCAACCAACATTATTTAATGTCTTCTATGTGCAGTCTATTGTATCAGAGTTCAAATGTTAAAAATTATCAAACTTCACTGCACCTGTAACATAGTTGGGAAGAAGAACATAAATATCTTATCCAAGATAGACAATGATAAATGCTACAATGGAGATAGAATGAATTTGCTATGAGAATATAGCAGTGGAGGCAGAGATTAATTTGAGAGTATAGGGAAATTGGTCAGAGACAATATGGAATTTGAACTGAATTTTAACAGGCAGATATAATTCCAAAATAAAAGTCAATTACTCAAAACTTACTCCAACATTGTCCTAATTTATTAAAGCTTTGATGAATTATATTAGTAAATGTTGGATTAATTCATACAATAAATATTCAATCAGCACACTCATGCTAAGGACCTATGGCAAATCTGACAATTAACACACTAGGTACTTAGTAAATACTTATATTATATACACTTCTTTCAATTTGCACTACAACAGCCCCTAGTCAAAGTCACCAGTAGTCTCCTGCCTGGATAGAATGACTTCCTAAGTGGATTCCTCTTCTTTTCTTTCAATATCATCCAATATCTTTTCTTTTCAATATCTCCTCTGCACAGGATGACCTTTTAAAACCCTGCTAGGAATATGTTATAAGGCCATTAAGTAAGATAATACTTGTTCTTGGAATGTTCTTTCCCTGCTTTTTTATTCTTGCATCCTAATACTTAGCATTCCCATTCTTAATTCTTTCTTTTCCTAAATTGATCTTCATAACTCATAAAACATCTTTATTTTATCACTATTTTCATTTTAATGTGTACTTAAATATCCATCTGTTTCTGTATTTTATGTCAGTCCTCTACAAACTATAGGTCACCCAAGGACAAGAATTCTGCATTTTTGGCTACCAAATGTACACCTAGTGTCAAATATGGAGCCAATACATAGTAGACACTGAATAAATATTTGTTTGATACTGTATTGTAGGCAAAACCAGACTCGATCCCTGACTTCATGGAACTGACAGCCTATTAGTGAGGCAATGATTAATCATATGATCACATAAGTAAATGGACAATTATAAATTGATAAGTGCTTAAAATATAACACATGGTTTTAGAGAACATATAATAGAAAGATGAAACCTACCTAGAGGACTCAGGAAAGTCCAAAGGAGAGGGTATTGAGCTGAGACCTTAAAGGTGAGTAAGATTAACCAGATGATAGGCAAAAAGCGCCTTTAATAAAGAATAACACCCCGTGAAAAAGATCTATTGTGATATTGAACATGATGGGTTAGATCACAATTCTCAACTGAACTTGGCAAAGTCTAGAGGTGTTTTGAGTTGAGTTGTCATAATGGAGTAGGGATGTGCTACTGGCATCTAGTGGATAGAGGCCAGTGATGCTGCTAATCAGCCTATAAAGAACAGGACAGGAACAAGTACACATGACCCATGGACATGGACAACAGGGTGGGGATTAACTTTGGGAGCAGGGTAGGGGTGAGAGGGGGACAACAATGGGAGAAAAATTGAAACAACTGTAATTGAACAAAAACAACAAAAATAAAGCTATAAAAATAAAAGATATTTGCAAAAATTGTGTGTATATATATTGTGTGCACACATATATATATACACACACACACCAGGAGAGCTCTCCATACAATTATCCATTTAAAATGATAACAGTGCCACAGTTGTGAAACCCTTGGTTAGAGCACTGCCTCTCAAACATTTTTACTTCATTAAGAAATATATTTTACAGTATAATTCAGTTAACCAGAAAATAAGTAGCATTTACATAAATAATATTTATCCTTTTGCTTATGATGTACTCTATTTTGTATTCTATTTTATTCTATTTATTTTAATGTTGTTTTGATAATATACTATTAGGTCTCAATCTGTAGTTTAAAATTTCTATGTTGAAGGACTTAAAAGTCAGTGATTGGCTGGTGTGCTCAGAAACCAAGGGAAAGACTGGGAACTGGTAGAAATGGGGTGGCAGGCATGGGTAAGATTCCTTAGGGACACAAAGGTTATGTCAAGGATTTTGGTCTTTATCCTCAGAGTAACAGAAAGACCCTGAAACATAGTGAGCAGGGTATGACATAATTCGACTTTGATTATAGTATACATGAGCAATGACCAACAGAAATATAATACATGCCATGTAACTAATTTAAATTTTCTACTATCCTCATCTTTTAGAAAGATAGAAAGAAGTGGGTAAAATTAATTTTACCCTTATGTTTTATTTAATGCACTAGATCATTTCAACCTGCAACCATTATGTGTCACTTGATACCCATTGGACCACTGAGTTACCAGCCCCTTGGTGACTGGGTGCTAGTATTTACCAGCATTACAGGTATTAGCTTTTCTTCATCATTTACCTAAAGCTTCCTTGACAGGCAATTATTTGCTCTGTTTGTGTGTGTGTGTATGTTGGGTGGGGGTGCTTAAATCCATCCACATTCTACCCACCGAATACAAAATGATGACATTTCTTTTCTTTGTGATATGCTAAACCAAATGCGAGCATACACTGTGCAATTCCTGACCACTCTGGGGGTTGCTTCAGGAGCCTTGCTTCACCTGCCAGTCACTTTATCTCAGTAAGAAGAAGCATTTCAATGTCTTGAATGATCCTTCCTATTGTCACACCATACAGTCTTACCAGACACTCTTCAAATACAAATAGGACACAAAACATCTTTTAAAACTTATTTACAGAAGATATATACACAAAATGCAGATAGACTAAATCTATGTGTATAAAGGAAGAAAATGGGATGACAGAATACAGATTGCTCTGAACCCTTCTTTTCCCACTTTGCAACAGTTACCGCCGTCTTTCTGCTTCATAAAGCACTCTTTGGCGTCTGTACGTAGCTACCAAGGGGTTGAATAGGTTCCCCATCCTGGGATTTTACACCGCTTCTGGCTTGTTTTGCTATTATAAACAATGCTGCATTAATATTTATGTTAGTGTTTCCACACGTTTGTTATTTTTAAAAAATTTCTGGAGAAAAATTTCACATTAAAGGTTACACAAATGTTAAGGGTCTGAATGCAGCCAAACCACTTAGGGAGAGGTCTTGCCGCTTCTCGCTCACCCAGTAGCGCGCAGCACTGGGGGCGGAGCCACACACCCTTCCCGTCAAGCTCTTAGTCTTCACCAGTTTGTTAGATGAAGTGTCATCTCTATGAATTCTTTTCTTGTGTATGTTGGTGATTTGTCTCTCTTGTGCGTCTTTTATTTATGTCTCTCGTCCACTTTTCTCTCACATAGATGACCTTTTATAATTTCTGCATAAAGATTTTTAATATTAAGAATATTAACTCATTATAGCACATTTTAAACATTTAAATGTTAAAATATTTAAATAAAGCATTTGAAATACTGGTCATAAAGTGGGGTAAAAGAAGGTCTTTTGTTATATGTTGGTTTAACTTTTAATGTTTCCAAGTCTATCAATCTTTTTTATGTAGCCCCTGTCTTTGTACTCATTAGCAAGTCATTTTTCAGCATAGGTTACATAAGTGTTCATCAATATTTTCTATTATAATTTTATGATTTTCTTTTTAATATTTGAATATTTAATTCATATACACCTAAATTTGGTATAAATTAAAGGTAAAACTTGACTGTTTTCCTAAATGATTAGCCAATTAAAATAACATACTAAAGGTATAATGAATTCTTTGTTCACTGGTGTGATTTTCTGACTTTACTATGCAAAAACATTCTACTCAATGAGAAGCAGTATAAGATTGAGTTTTTAAAAAAGGATACTTTAACAGAGAGCCAAAAATAGTAGAAAGATCTCTACATATGAAAATAGGTCTCATTTTTCTAAAACTTTGAATGTTAGGCAATGTATATGCAATAGTTAAAAGCCTAGATTAAATATAAAATTAAGCCATAAAATAAATTTTTGAAGTTATTTTTATCTCTCAGCTATAATTTCTAGTTGTCTTAGTTTTCTTGAAACAATTTTTGTGAAGCAAAGGAAACTGGGAAGAAAATGTTAAGCTTGAGCAGGTAATTGAGATTCTATGTTTAATGATATCTTATTAACTTTCTTGAAATATAAATAAAAAAAGGTTGAACATCAAAATTTTTCTGTTAATAAAGGAGTTCTTGTTGTTGCTCTCAGTAACTATACAGATTTGAATTAATAAAACATTTTTAACTTTTTATGATAGAAATTTCAAAACATAAACAAAGATAGAATAATATGATAAACCGGACATACTGCTCAGCTTCAACAATTTTAAACTCCTGATGAGGACTCTTGTGTTTATGTTAAACACACAACCATCGTTATTTTAAAATAATGTAAAACATTGTTTTAAAATCTCCAAATATACATTATTCTTCACATGTTCTCAATTGTCTTTTATTCTCTTTTTGAAAAATTTGCCTAGTTGATTTGTGATTCAGATAAGAATTACATTGCAGTTTATTGATATATGCCTTGTCTCTGTAGATTCTGATTTAGTATTTGGGATTTTAAGTTTTCACATATGTTTAAATTATTGTTAACAAAACTGGCTCTTTGTCACATGGAATTTTCCACAATCTGAATTTTGCTGATTGCATCTCCATGGTGAGATTAGAAGAATAAGAATATGCAGATTCAAACTTTTTATGCATGACATGACTATTTTATAGGTGGTTTTATGTGTTTTCATGTGAAGATGCATGATCTCTATTATCCCAATTTTTTAATGTTTTTAGCCATTGATGATTATTACCAATTCAATACTGGTAGCAATTTAAGCCCACAATTTCTTCTTCATTATTAGCTGGGATACATAAAAAAAATTTGGTACCACAGGGTATATAGCTCATACAGAAAAGTCAAGGTAAATATTTGAATCTTTCTTACCAGTTTTTAAAATAATGAGCTATTTTCTAGCATCCGAAAATCACAATGACTTCTGATTCTAAATATTTTGATTGTTGTAATTTCCATTGTTTATCTCATCTTTGTCCAGTAGGAGCTAATTCAGGTCAACTATTGAATTCTTTTGAATAGAGCCTATTTGACGGCTTCCTTTCTGTCCACCACAAGATGTGCCAAGTTTTCCTTGTACATTTTCTAAACCAGATCCAGAATGTGGTCATTTCCCTAAAAATCTTGGTTTCTTTAGGTAGAAAATGATATTTTAAGACCCATTTTGGTTGTTGATGTGACTCAACCAGATTGGCCATTTTTTTCTTGGCTTTTCTGTCAGAGGACCAATCTAGGAAATATGTATTTTATTTAAAATTAAATTGATAGGTCATACTGGTGCTTCCATTTCAAATCCAGGACTGTAGTGTACATCTCCTTTTCTCCATACAGAAAAATTTGGTTTTTAATGATGTCAAGTAGTTTGCGCAATCCCACACCACATATAGAATAGTTTCAGAAAAGTTGTAGCATTGTCATCAATAATATGATATTGAAAACACTCTTTAAATGTGGTCAAAACTCCTTAGTATTAAAGTTATGTGGGATAGTTGTTTCTATGAAATTAGGGTAACTGCATATAGAGTTAGGTTCATTTGTTTCATTTATCTAAGATGTTGAGATTGCTTTTTCATTGTTGGGTTTTTTGTTTGTTTGTTTTGGTAATAATATAACAGTTTTTTAGGTTCCAAAGTCAAATCTTCAAAACAAAGTATATTTGAAGAGGTCTGTATCTTCTACCCTATTCCCTCCTTTCCACTACAGGTATACTTAAAAATTTTTTTTTTAATTATACAATTATCCTTTTATTATTTTGTTAACATGCATCCACATCCTTTTAAAAAACATTAGCATACTCTTATCATTGCATTTAGGTCCTCACCAGTCTATCCTAGTGATCATTCCATGACAGTATATAGATGTATTTTTCATTCTATGTTACAGCACTGCATGATATAGATATAAAAGTTTATTCAACTAGTTCCTTATTGGTAGATATTTGGATTGTTTCTAGTCTTTTCTATGACTCCTAATGCTGTAATAGTTGTGTGCTTCTTTTCAAATACCTGCCAGTGTTTAGTCATAATATATTCCTGCAAGTGTAATTTCTGGATCAAAGGGTATGTTATTTTGCTTGATATTGGAAAAACCCCCTTCATAGACACTCTACAATTTAATTGCTGCCAATGTTTTACACAAGTGTCTATTTATCTACAGTTTTTCAACCAACTCTGTTATCAGACTTTGGATATTTGCCCATCTGATGTCTGAGAAATGTTTCTAACAATAACAATACTTTCAATTTGTATTTCTTTCGTTATACGTGAGATTAAGTAACTTTCCAAATGGTTAGGAGTCATTTCATTCTTTTTTCTCAGAACTTTATGTCCATTTTGCTAACATTTTCCTATGGAACATTTTTCTCTATATTCAGAAACTCTTTATATTTTAGGGACTACTTGTCCTTATCCATAATTAACTCCAAATATTTTCCTGAAGATTTTCATTTGTCTTTTTACTGTGTTTAGTTAGCTATACCAACTTTTAGTTTTCTGAAATCAAATTTATTTTTCATTTTTTGTAGATTCTAGGTTTTAATTAATATTTAGAAATATTTTCCAAAATTCCAGATTATAAAAAAATTCACTTATGTTTTCTTCTACTACTTATGGTATTATAAAATTCTTTAAATTCCACCACATGTATCTATTTGAATCTCTGATTCATTTGAAAAAAAATCTGGTGTGTACAGGATAAGTATTGAGATAATAAGTAATATGAAAAAAAGAAGGAAATGAGAACATTTTGTGATACCCAATCTATAATTTTAAAGGTTTCTTTATTTCCTTCATTCTCTACTGTACATTTTCTTTTAGGGCTAAGAAAAAGAATAACATACCCTTTAATATAACTCCATAGTTCAGTATATTATCATTAATGTTATTATGTTAACAACCAAACAGATAACCGATGAGCTTAAGCCCAATTAACATGCCATAGAAAATAGATGCAACACTTTTGACTTATCTAGTAATTTCTAATTACACCTTTTTTTAAATTTAATTTTATTGTTGTTGTATTACATCTATCCCCTTTTTCCTCCCCTCTGTCCCCCTCCCCACCCACACACTCCCCAACAAAGTCAATCCCACTTGTTGTCCATGTCCATGGTTCTTCCATACTAGGTTCTTGTCTAAACTGCTCCCCTTCTTTGCCTCTTCCTCTCCCACCCCCTGTCCCTCTTTCCCCTCCCCACTGAAGGTCTATTCACTGTATTCATGTATCTGATTCTGTTCTGCTTGTTGTTTGTTTTGTTCATTATTGTCCTGTAATGGGTAAGATTATATGATATTTGTCTTTCACTGACTGGCTTATTTCACTAAGCATAATACTTTCTAGTTCCATCCATGTTGTTGCAAAGGTTAGGAGTTCCTTCTTTCTTTCTGCTGTGTAGTATTCCATTGCGTAAATGTACCAAAATTTTTTGATCCAGTCATCCACTGATGGGCACTGAGGCTGTTTCCAGCATTTGGCTATTGTAAATAACGCTGCTATGAACATAGGGGTACATAGGTTCTTCTCAATTGGTGTTTCAGGATTCTTTGGGTATAGTCCAAGTAGTAGAATCGCTGGATCAAAAGGCAGTTCCATTTTTAGTTTTTTGAGGAAACCCCATACTGTTTTCCACAGTGGCTGCACCAGTCTGCATTCCCACCAACAGTGCACGAGGGTTCCCTTTGCCCCACATCCTCGCCAACATTTGTTTGTTGATTTGTTGATGATTGCCATTCTGACAGGTGTGAAGTGGTATCTTATAGTGGTTTTAATTTGCATCTCTCTGATGGCTAGTGATGTTGAGCATTCTTTCATATGCCTCTGGGCCCTTTGTATGTCTTCCTCAGTGAGTTGTCTGTTCAGGTCTTTTGCCCATTTTTAATTGGGCTATCTATCTCCCTGGTGTTGAGTCTCATTAGTTCTTTATATATTTTGGAGATCAAACCCTTGTCTGAGGTATCAGTGGCAAATATGTTTTCCCATAGAGTTGGTTCCCTTTGAATTTTGCTGGTGTTTTCTTTAGCTGAACAGAAATTTTCAATTTGATATAGTCCCATTTGTTTATTTGTTCTTTTATTTCCTTTGCCCTTGATGAAGTATCAGTAAACGTATTTCTGCATAGGATATCAAAAAGTTTACTGCCTATATTTTTCTCCAGGACCTTTATGGTGGCACTGCTTATGTTTAAATCCTTTATCCATCTTGAGTTTATTCTGGTGTATGGTGTAAGTTGGTAGTCTAGTTTTATCTTTTTGCATGTTTCTGTCCGGTTCTCCCAACACCACTTGTTGAAGAGACTATTTTTACTCCATTTTATGTTCCTTCCCCCTTTGTCAAATATTAATTGACCATAGAGTCCTGGGTTTATTTCTGGGCTCTCTATTCTGTTCCATTGATCTATATGTCTAGTCTTATGACAATACCAGGCAGTTTTGATGACAGTAGCCTTGTAGTATAGTTTGGTGTCCAGTATTGTGATTCATCTTACTTTATTCTTCTTTTTCAAGATTGCTGTGGCTATTCATGGGTGTTTTTGGCTCCATATAAATTTTTGAAGTATTTTTCTATTTCTGTGAAGTCTGTCATTGGTATTTTAATTGGGATTGCATTGAATCTATAGATTGGTTTGGGTAGTATGGACATTTTAATGATGTTAATTCTTCCTATCCATGTTATCACTATCATTGCACTTGTATTTTTTCTATTCCCACTGTATTATTATAGCCTAGGGATAATTATTTTATAAAACATTCCAATCATCAAAATTCCACATGTGAAAATGATGGCAATATTTCCAAAACTATACTATGAGCTAGAGATATGCTCTAGATCAAAATAATTGGTCATTAGCCTATATGTAAAAATCTAAATGTGGCTTACTTAGAGATGTCAATGTACAAAGCACAGAAAAATGTGTCACGTGAAAATTGAAAAGTGACTATGTTAAATTCTTAAAAATACATGGATCTATTTTCAGGCTTTCTGGTATGCCTCATTATGCTATCTACTCTGTTGCTGGTACTATACTCTTAAATATTGTAACTTTGTACATATTATAATATCTAGTAGAGGTCATTTAATGGAGCTAAGCCAGGACTTTATTTCTTACTTTCAACTCCCCAGCTGGGCACCCTTGTGTAGGGTACATTTAGAATAATCACATTGGGCAGTGGTGGCACACAGAATAACACCTTTCCTGCAAGATGCCCACATCCTAATTCCCAAATCTGTGAGTATGTTACAGTGTATGACAAAGGGGAATTAAAATTGCAGATGTAATTAAAGTTGCTCACCAGGTGTCTTTAAGATGGGGTGGTTATCCTGAATTATCTAGGTAGGCTCACATAATCATAAGTGTCCTTGTAAGTGAAAGCAGGTGGCAGGAGAGTCAATGTGAGGCAGATTGAAAATGAGTCAACTGTCCATTGCTTGCTTTGAAGATGGAAGGAAAGAGTGAGCCAAAGGATGTCAGAAGACTGTAAAAGCTAGAAAGAGAATTGAAAGGGATTGTGCCTGGGAACCTCCAGAAGGAAAACAGCCCTGCTCACACCTGGATTGCAGCCCAGAGAGGCTGCATCAGGTTTCTAACCTCCAGAACTGTACATTTGTGTTGTTTAAAGCCAGTAAGATTGAGGTAAGTTGTTACATCAGCTATAGAAAACTAATACTCCATGGAAGTCTTTTTTCTTTTTTTAATGCACCCCATGAATAATATAGTGGGCAATGTTGTATTAAATTATGCTTTGATTTGGATTGAGTGACTCATTTATTTGGAGTCCCCAAAATCCAGGCAAAGAGATTGGCCTAGGCAAAAATTGTGTTACAATTTTAGCTTTAAAATTTGCTATAAATGAAATACAAATCAAAACCACAGTAAGATACCACCTAACTCCTCTTAGAATGGCCATTATCAACAAGACAAGTAATAGCAAATTTTGGAGAGGTTGTGGAGAAAAAGTAACTCTCATACACTGGTGGTTGGAATGTAAATTGGTATAGCCACTATGGAAAACAGTATGGACATTTCTCAAAAATTAAGAATAGGGCTATCACATGACTCAGCAACCCTTCTTATGGGTATCTATCCAAAAATAATTAAAATATTTATTTGTAAAGATATATGTAACCCTATGTTTATTGTAGCATTGTTCACAGTGGCCAAGACAAAGAAACAAAAGTATCTCTCAATGGATGATTGGATAAAGAAGGTGTGCTGCATATATATAATAGAATACTACTCAGCCACAAGAAAAGGTGAAATGCTGCCATTTATAACAACAGAGATGGATCTTGAGTGTCTTACGTTAAGTGAATTAACGCAGATGGAAAAGAACAAGAGCCATAGGATTTCACCCTTATGGGGGATGTAAAACAGCAACAAATGAACAAACAAAATAAGCAAACAAAAAACTCACAGACACAAATAGCATTATGGTGCTTACCAGAAGGGAAAGGAGGAGGGAGAGGCAGAATAGTTACCCTATTCTAAGGGAGGCAAATATATGGAAAGAGGCCTGAATGTGAATGGTAAACACACATTGCAATTTACAGATGATGGATTATAGAATTGGACATGTCATATATAATCTTATTAACCTCAACAAATTTAATACATTGTTTAAAGTTCTCCTCTTCAGCAGCCACTGATAGAAACCTTACTATATGAAAAGAACATTTTAGTTATGTCATATGTGCACATATGTGTGTGAATGCCCACTCATATAGACACATATACACTCACAAAGTAACTTAGGTTCCCAATACTCACTCCTGCACTCTATTCACACAATTTTATGCTCTGAACTTCAACTGCTTCTTGCTTCCAGATTTACCTTTGTTATGTCACATTCATTACCCATTCACTCAAAAAAAAAAGATTTATCAAATACTTACAATGTATAGGAATGTGCTTCTCATTCCAGAAATTCAAATATACCACGCCACCCCACCCCACCATAGGTCTTCCTCTACCAATTTTGGCCCATGACACAATCATGAGATCAATTGCCTTAGTTATTGGTACTAATACAAGTGTGTTAGATTTCTTGGGTATGTTTTGTTAGGGGAGAAACATTTGCAAACCCCTTGAAGCACAGTTGGGCAACATTGAAGAGTTTCAGCAAGGTGCTGACATGGAGAAAACACTATGGCTGCCATGTTGAGGATGGATTGGAAAAATGCAAGATTGAAAACATGGAAACTAGTCAGAAAGCTGTGGGAGAGGCCTAGTGATGGTAGCAGGAATGAAGAGAAGCATGTGGACTCCAGAGAAACTTAGAAGTTAAAGGTAATAAGTTGTTTGTGGGTTGGTAAGAGCAAGGAAAGTGCTGAGAAAGACTTCGTGGAGGGTCATGGCATAGTTGGATCTAAGGAATACGGGAGGGGAAAGCATTTTTGTGGAGAAAGATGAAGTCCTATGAAGAATAGGTCACCTATTTAGCTAGAGTGAAGGAGTGATCACTAATCAACACTGATACTATATGTAATGCATGCTAGTGTCCAAAAGAACTTTTACAGGTGGGGTTAAGACACAATTCTATGGTCTTTGTTGTCAAATACAGAGAGGTCAGGAATAACAGAAATTTCCAACCAGGGTGGAGAATTTAAGACCAACTCAAAGAAAATGTCAGAACAGATGTGGGGTACTTGTGGCGGGAGAGGGAATTTTTAAAACTCTTCACTTCATCCTCTAAAGTTAGAGGCCCACCTCATCTGAGTGCTGGGTAACCCCAGTGTACACTTACACTCACAGATGGGCCGTGATGCACCCTCAAAAAAGGCAGTGACTTAAATTATTTTTAATGAGCCGCATGATTCAGACAATTGCAAACACTGTTTTCCCTGAGCTATTCTGATTGACTACATCTCCAGTGCATCAGTGACTGAATTCCCATTTGGCTTTACTTGTGCAAACACCGCTGAACTGTGTCACTGGAGCTTAGCCTGGAACTTGTAAGGATAAATGCCACCTGGGCAACCTGGGAGGTAATAAACGCGAAGGTGGTTTTGAAAAAAGTGAAACAATATGTCTTCGTTCAATTACCCTGATTCCTAGTCTGAGGTAGACTCATCTCAGAATGATGACTGAGGCTTTTGCCATGAAAAAAAGTATGACTTTTGAGCCTGCGCACTTTGAAGAATCGTGCAAAGGCTTGCTTCTGCTCCTGTTTCACCCCTCATTGCCTTGGAATAAGAATTGCCTACTCCTCTGTATCAGAAATCAGCAGTAACTACTAAGGCCCATGGGTGGGGATGTTCTTTAGAGCAGCCTTTTGGGGCTGAGGAGATATGGTAGGTGTAAGCTGACCAAGTCACTCTTGTATAGTCATTGGTCCAGACTCTGTGCCACCAAACCCCCAGGATTAGAAATTTGTAACCCAGAGAGATTCTCACTTCATTGTGGCAAGCAATGAGAAGTGAACGCCTAAACAGAGTTACTGCCCAGTGGAGGGGAGCAAACTGAATTCATCTGAAGGCTTCTGTGACACCAAGGGAGTCCTCTAATCTCTCTCTCTTTACGATTGCCTATTCTTTAGTAGTTCTTTTATATACATAGACTTTTCAAGCTGTGGGTGTTGAGCCATTAGTGGATGATTAAATCAATATAGTGACTAGTGACTAGTATTTTTTCAATAAAATCTAATTGAGCAGGAAATACCAGAGTGCACTGCTCATTGTAAAGTATTACTTTATAATATATGTGTGTGTATATATATATATATATATATATATATGTGTGTGTGTGTGTGTGTGTGTGTGTGTATGTGTATACATACAACACACAAACTATACTTACAAATATCACTTTATAACTATATTTCAAATGGGTCATGAGGTAAAATGTATTGCTGACATAGAATAAGGTAAAGAAAAGTTTAAAAACCCTGCCTAGCTGACATCCCTAGGGAAATATTACTTCACAGACAGCTGGGAGATGCAAACTATAATAATAAACAGAACAAAAATAACTGTATGATGAAAAACTGCTGCAACAGATCATCTAAATAAGTATAATGAATATTCTCAGAAAATGGAAGAGAGTAATAATTTTAAGTAGTAGCAAGAAGAAAGAAAAAGGAATAAAATAAAATATGAAAAGTATGATAGATGAACAAGGAACACGTATTTGTAAAACAAATTAGTGAACTGAAATATCACACTGAAAAACTTTCCCAGAAGACAGCAGGGAGAGAAAAGGATGGGACATGTAAAGAATATAAGACTTGTGGAGGTTAGAAGGATAAGCAGACATAAAGCTAATAGAAATACAAGATGGCTATTTTTTAATGTAGATGAAGAAATATTTGATAAAATAAGGAAAATAAATCTGCTCACTTAAAGGAAGGTGAAAAGATTGAAAGCAGTTTCCTAGAGTATAAAATCATAGATAAAACCTTACACCTGGCCACATTGTAGTAAAATGTAGCAATGTCCAAAAAAACCCCCAAAGGAAGAGCAGCTGTGTTAAAATAAACAAACAAATAAAACAAACAAACAAAAAAAAACACAAGAATTACACTGAAAAGAACAAAGCAAGAAAACAATATTGTATATTTCTAAGCTGTAGAAAGAAACAATGTGATTGTAAAAATTTATACTTCCAATATGTCATTTAAATCTGATGGGAAAAATATCCTTAGATTTATCAGACCTCACAAAGTTTGGCAAAAGTCTGACCTTAAAACTCTTTAGGAAAAGTACTCAAATAAGCAGAGCTGAATTCAGAATAACTGAAGACACTGGGAAATAAATGTAGTCAAACTACATTTTTTAAGTAATGTGTTGCCATCTAAAAACATAAGAACAACATAAATTAAAATGCAACTAAAACAAACTGGATCTAAAATTCTAGATAAAACCAACAAAAGAGGAAAAATGCATTAGAGAATTGTTATCTTTTAGAAGGAAGGTATAGATGTTTAAGAAATCAATATAAAATGAATGGTATTTTAGAATACTAGAGCTTATAAAAAATAATCCCAGTGCAAATGAAGAGTCTAAACAGTAATTTTCTATAGAAAAAATTAAAATGGTAGTTAAAGAAGTCCTCCATACCAAAGTTAGACTAGGGCCAGAAGATTTCATAGGAGGAGCCTACCAGCTCTACTTTCATGGAACAATTACATGATCCCAAAGCCTGATAAAGTTGTCCCCCCCCCCCAAGGTAGACTAATCTCACTTATAAATCATGCTGCAGAAGTTTGATATAACTTTTACATGTATTAGAAAGCAGAATCCAACACACTAAAGGATGATTATCATGACTAAATAGGGTTAACTCAAGGACTTACATGTGATTCAACATTAGGAAATAATTCATGTAGTTTATCATTGTAATCAAGTAAAGGAAAAAGTATTATCTTCATAGACATAAAAAAAGCACTTGAAAATTCAATATGTAACTTTTCGAAACACTCAGTAATTGGGAGTTGATGAAGATGTTCTTAATAATATTTTATCTACCTATCTACCTACCTATATATCTATCCAAATGCAGGTATCTCACTTAGTAGAGAGTGTATTCTACGAAAGTCAGAAAAAGAAAAGTCAAACCACTAGTTACTCTGGTATTTAACATTGTATTGGAGTTACTAACCAATGCAATTAGACAAAAGTATGTACTATGGACTAAAAACTTGTGTCTCCTCAAAATTCATATGTCGAAACTCTAATCCCCAGCATTTGAAGATAAAGCCTTTGGTAGGCAATTAAGTCACGAGGATGAAGTCCTCATGATGGGATTGCTGCCCTTTTAAAAACAGAGGGGAAAGAGCTTGCTTCCTCTGTTTCTCTCTACCATGTGAGGACGTAAGTGAGGAGGACATAAGAGGGCCCTCAACCAAGAACCAAATAGGCTGACACCTTGATCTTGGCCTAGCTCTAGAACCATAAGAAATGTTTCTGTTATTTAAATCACCCAGTCTATGGTATCTAGTTATAGCAGCTTGAATTAAGACAGTGTGTTTACTATGCTACCTCTTACATAAGAAAGTGGGTGGACACCTACGTTTTAAAGTAGTTAACTAGGAGGGAGTAGAGAGACTAGGATGGGGGCTTTTAAATGAAAGCTAGATTACACATATCTAGTCAAGTGATTTTTGACGAAGAAGCAAGTATAATTCAATGAAGGAAGGATACTCTTTTCAACCATGGTGCTAGAATAATTGGATATTCATGTGCAGAAAGATGAATCTGAATACAACGCTTATGCCTTTCACATCAATTAACTAAGTAAAGTTTTACCATGCAATCTTGCAATTGACCAGCTATGTATTTACCCAAATAAGTTTAAAACTTAGATCCACACAGAGAAATTGGCACACAAATATTTATAGTACTTTTATTCACAATTGCCAAAACACTGAGAGCAGCCAAGATTTTTCATTAATATGTGAATTGGATAAACAAACTATGGTTATATATACAATAGAATATTATTCAGTAATAAGAAATAAACAAGCTATCAAGTAATGAAAAGACATTACTTGAGAAAACAAGCTATCAAGGAACCTAAATGTGTACCGCTAGAACTAAGAAGCCAATCTGAAAAGGGTATATACTGTACTCTTCAGAAAATGGAAGATATTAATAGTTTTTTCTTAATTTTTTTATTTTAAAAGATTTCATTTATTATTTTTAGAGAAAGGAGAAGAAAGAGAGGCAGAGAGGGAGAGAGACATCAATGTATGGTTGTCTTTCACCTGCCTTCAGCCACAGACCTGGCTGGAGACCTGGCTTGCAACCTCGTTATGTACCCTGGCTGGGAATTGAACCAGTGACATTTGGGTTTGTAGGCCAGCACCTTATCCACTGTGCCACTAGCCAGGGTAAAGATATTAATAGTTTTAAGTAGTAGCAAGAACAAAGAAAAAGGAGCAAGATGAAATGTGAAAAGTATGATAGATGATTCCAAAAATAGGATATTTTAGAAAAAGTAAAACTGTAGAGACAGTAAAAGATCAGTGTTTGTCAGGATTTGGGGGTGATAGAGGTGGTAAAGTGTAGAGCACAGGGCATTTTGAGAGTAGTAAAACTATTTTATGTGAAATTCTAATGGTGAATACATGTTATGCATTTGTGGAAACAGAACTATACAACAAAGAGCAAATTTTAATGTAAATAATAGACTATAGTTAATATAATAAATAAATATTGGTTTGTTAATTGTAATGTACCATACTAATCCAAGATCTTAATAATATAGGAAGCTAGAGGAGGAAGGGAGGTTGGTATATGGAACTCTGTACTCCCTGTTGAATTATTCTATTATCTAAGAACATGCTAAAAATCTAATATTTTTCTAGTGTTATTGAGATATAATTGACATATTACAATGTATAAATAAATACGTACAATATAATGCTTTATGTTTATAATAGAAAGTAAGTACCACAGTACATTTTATTAACATCCATCACCTCACATGCTTACAATTTTTTTTCTTAGGTAGTTTCAAATATATAATGCTAAAAGTTCATACCTTTTGACCATTTTTACCCAATTCCCCCACCCATTACCCTCTGCCTCTGATAACCACCAGTCTGTTATCTGTTTCTATGAGTTTGAATTTATAAGGTTTCATATATACATATGATCATACAGAATTTGTTTTTTTCTGTCTGACATTTTACTTAGCATAATGTCTCAAGGTCTACCCATGTTGTTACAGATGGAGTCCCTTCCTTTTTATGGCTGAATAATATTCCATTGTATATATGTACCACATCTTCTTTATCCATTCACCTTTTGATGGATACTGTGGTTGTTTCTATGTCTTGGGTATTGTAAATGTTGCAGTGAACACCGGGATCCATATATCTCTTTGGAATAAGGATTTTTTTCCTTCAGATATATATTCAGAAGTGGAATTAATTGCTGCATAATATGGTAGTTCATCATGTCAGACTTCTATCAATTATTTTTTTTTAATGAATGTATATGTGTATTCAGCTGGGGGCATTACCCCACATAGAGCTATGTACCAAATGACTTTAAAACATAGTTATTTTGACTTCATAGTCCTACTGATAAATCATTAGGGAAAAAGAACTGCAAAAAAATCTTAAGCTGTTTTAATACTCATATCGTTGGTAGTAGTATGAGTTTTGTTCTTCTGATACTGTTGTGTGGATCACGTGAAGTCCAGCAAGGAGCCATTATTTGAGAGATTAATTCCATCAGTACTAATTCCCAATGTTATCAGTAACTTTGATTCTTGTAGTAAAAAAGAGAACATAAAAATGTAAAAAAAATTTAGTAAAAACCAAAAATTCTGTGGTTTTACATTAGATAAATAAGAATTATTTATGGAAAATTTTAAAAATAATAATCAACTCAGGATGAAGTAATGTGCATCATTAGCCTCCAAGTTGTGGCTTTGAAATAATGTTTTACTCTGAAAAGAAGCAGAGCTTCTCAGAAAAATGACCAATTCAAGTTTAGAGCAAGGAATACATGTCAAGGATGACTATCACAACCAAAGGAAGGAAGCCACCAAAAACTACTCTAATTGTATTAAAATATTTTAGGAGCCAACTTTAAGAGTCCAAAAATGGAACAATTTGAGTATCAATAATGAAAATAATTTCAATCTGTAGCAGCACATCAAATATATTTAAATACATGGGTTCATGATGACAAAAAAAAAAAGACTGGAAAAGAAAATGATTGTTCTTTGAGGAGGCCAGATGCTATGGTTAATTTTGTGTCAACTTGAACGGACTATGGGGTGCCCTGATATTGGGTCAAACGTTATTCTAGGTGTGTCTGGGAGGGTTATTATTATTTTTTGGATGATATTAACATTTAAATTGGTAGACTGAGTGAAGCAGATTGTCCTTCTTAATATGGGCAACCCTCATCCAATCAGTTGAAGGCCTACATAGAACAAAAAAGCTGACTCTCACATGAATAAGAATGAACTTCACCTGCCTGACTGTGGACCTGGGACATCAGTCTTCTCCTGCCCTTGGACCAGAACTTACACTACCAGCTCTCCTGGTACTCATGCCTTCTTCCCGCTCAGTTTGGAACTACACCACTGGCTCTCCTGGGTCTCCAGCTTGCTATTTGCTGCCTCCATAATCATGTGAGCCATGTTCTTCAAATAAATCTTATTTGTTGGTTCAGTTTCTCTGGAGAACCTTGATATCAATGACCACATTATTTTTGAAAATTTGGAAATAAATAGAGTCAAACATTTATCCCATCTTTCTATATAAAAAATATAACTATATAACCAAACAGTAGATGAAAAGTTTGTTTTATTTTTTGGAGTAATTGTAGCTAAAATTAAAAACATAATAAGAAGATTAAATATCATCATCTTGCAACTTTTAATGACATTGTGGATGTAGGAACTTATCACTAGAAACAGAGAGAATTATATGGTACATACCTCTTGATTGAAAGATAAAATACCACCTTTGAAGAAGGCTTATCAAGGTCCCAGATCCAATTATAACTTATAGAATATGTATTATCCAAAGAAATATGTTTAATGGAATTATAGGGATGCAATCTGTAAATGCCAAGTATGAGAAAATCCACACAACAGCCAATGTATCCTTATCAACAATAAAAACAAAAAAAGTTGAAAAAAAGAGTACCTATAATTGTTTTTTTAATTTAAAGAAATAAAATGCACTAGGTGGAACTTATTTGGATTCTGGTTCAAAAATGAGAAAAAGAAAAGAGGATTATAAAAATTAATGATTAACTTGAAAGTGCAAACTCTTGATATTCACTGATATAGT
>PVIW01009210.1:0-53820 GCA_004026585.1 Noctilio leporinus
GTATGGGGTTTCCTTAAAAAACTAAAAATGGAACTGCCTTTTGATCCAGCAATTCCACTACTTGGACTATACCCAAAGAATCCTGAAACACCAATTCATAAGAACCTATGCACACCTATGTTCATAGCGGCACTATTTACAATAGCCAAGTGCTGGAAACAGCCTAAGTGCCCATCAATGGATGATTGGATCAAAAAACGTTGGTACATATACACAATGGAATTCTATGTAGCAGAAAGAAAGAAGGAACTTGTACCCTTTGCAACAACATGGATAGAACTGGAGAGTATTATGCTTAGTGAAATAAGCCAGTCAGTGAAGGACAGGTATCATATGATCTCACCCATTACGGGACAATAATGAGCAAAACTAACAACAAGCAAAACAGAACCAAGTGTATGAATACAAGGAATAGGCCTGCAGTGGTCAGGGGGAAAGGGGTAGGGGGTAGGGGGGAGGCAGAGGCAGGGAAGGGAAGCAGCTTAGACAAGAACCTAGTATAAAGGAACCATGGGCATGGACAACAGGTGGGATTGACTTTGGGGGGAATGGGTGGGTGGGGAGGGGGACAGAGGGGAGCAAAAAGGGGATAGATGTAATACAACAGTAAAGTTAAAAAAAAAAACAAAACTTTCAGAAAGATGATCTTTCTGAGTCACATTTGCATATTGAGATCTCTCTATTTGTGGAATAAAAACCTTTGTCTCTTTAGGCTGGAAAGCTTTTTGGGTGCTTCAGAGACTAGTTCCTGCAGGTGACTGCCTAATATGCTTATAAACAAGGCTGACCCTGAGAGGTGGTGCCTTCCAAAAGGCTGTCTGGATTTTAAAAGCATGCTCCTTGCAAAAAAGTGTTATTTCTCTCCATATTGAACTTCTGTCTGCTTATGAATATGAGTCGGGGACTTCTTCTATTTCCATTCAGGTGTCTGGAGTCACCTGCTGTGGTATTAGCTATAGGTCTTCCATACCCAAAACTTTTCTTGAATTGTAATTTGCCTTGACTTAAATTCTGTTTGACTCCTGGGTGTTGTTTAGCTAAGTAGTGTGATGGCTTCTATAGATGATCATAGGTGATTACAGGGTAATGCAGACAGAAAGGCATGGGCATCAGTGAGATCCATACCCCAGTTACTACAGGGCTAACTGAGAAAACTAGGTCCTATTGGCCATGCAACCATGCACTTATGATAAAAATACTAACTGCTATGTCTTTTGAGCATTGGCTATAAATCAGGTATTGTTTTGGCACTTTACCCATGAAGCCTCTCTTAAATCTCCTTGTAATCCTGAAAGATGTTACAAGTCTATTATCCCATTTTATAGCTGAGAACCTGAAGCTCACAGAGAATAAGTAACATGCTGAGCATCACAAACCTAAGAAATGACTAAGCCAGGTTCAAATCAAGCTTTCTAATGGCTGAGCTATACTGTTCCTACTTTTTGCTGAAAGTGTGTAGTATTGATGCATATCACTCCATATATCCTTTGCTTAAAGCTAACAAAGCAGCATACAAAGCTGAGAGTTCTTCTGATCTACTTGTTATCTGTTTCCCCTCCTCTCTTCTTTCTTACCTTCCTTCTCCGCCCCCCCCCCCATTTCCTTTAAAAATGTGTTTAGAGTGAAATGCCAATGCACAGAAAACATCAGGGGGTTGCCTCCTGTCAGGAGCTGGTACCTAGGCTGGATGGAGCCCAAGTCCTCAGGGCCTTGACCTTGGGCCACACTGACTGTGATGCTGGAGAGAGGCTCTGATTGGGTCTGGAATGTCCCCTTCTCCTGGAGAGGAAGGACACTGGCCTGTGGAGTCTTTCAGGGAACAAATAGAAGAGGAGAAATATTTGTTGAGAGGCAGGCAGACACTTCTCAGGCCCTTCGTATAAGTGAAACAGTCAAAAAGGATAAATGAACTTTGTTCACTGCCCAAGTTAGCCCCTGAGACAAGCTTTTCTAAGTAGCTGCCTGATGTGCTATGCCAAGCGGAGGCATTGCCATCCTGTTGGCATCAGTGTTTCTTCTCTATTCATGAGGATAGGGTGTTGATCTGTATTCTTAAGGACAAGCAGGGAGACAAGACATTCAGAATAAGCAGGTATCAGGATATTTATGCGTGTCCTGTTAGTTGTTTTGTACTGCCAAAAAAACCAGGTGACAGCTTTCTTCCAAGAACTTTACTTTGCTTGTTGTTTGAAAATGTTACTGTGTCTTAGCTGCACTTGGAAGGCAACAAATAGGATAAAACATAAATATGGCACAGTGTCAGATTCTGAAGACACCATGATAACAGCATGACTTGTTTTTAAATGACGAAGTTCCTTCTGCTGTGTTTAGTTGCTAGTCTAAATATAGATGTGTGTTTCAAAACTTTCGTCCAAGATCCAGAAATGGCATTCAAAAAAAGCAGGATCTCTGTCAAAAGGGTGTGTACACACATGCATGGGTCACACACATATGGCCTGCACAGGGTAGGCACCTAATACATTTTTATCGATAATGGGACTGCATTGGTTATATGCTGCCTCATAACAAATTACCCCAACACTTTGTGGCTTAAAACAATAAACATTTTGTATCTCATGCAGTTTCTGTGGCTCAGGAATACAGGATGGGCTTTGCTAGGTGGCTCCGGCTTAGGGTCTCTCCCGAGATATAGCCAGGCTGTTGGTCAAGGCTGTGGTCCACTGAAGTTTTGAGTGGAGCTGGAGGATCTACTTTTAAGGTGGCTCAGTCACATGCCCGGCAAATTTGGTTAGGTTGTTGGAAGGACACCTCAGTTCCCTCCTAGGTGGACTTCCACGTGGGGCTGGTTGTGTGTCCTCACAGCATGCCAGCTGGCCTCTCCAGAGCATGCAACCCAAGGGAGAGCAAGATGGAAGCTGCAGTGCATTTCATGACCGACCCTTGGAGGTCACACTCCATCATTTCTGGCACATTTAATTTGTTGAAAGAATCACTAAGTACAGTCTACACACAAAGATGAGGAATTAATATCCACCAATGGGAGGAAGCCCAAAGAATTTGCAGACATCTTTGAAAACAAACATAGTGACCTTTAAGATTTGTGCAGAACAGGACAGTTAAATTCCTCAGAAGAGCAACTGTTTTCATCTGAGGATAAAAATGTCTCTGACATCAATCCAGAAAGACGGTCACTGTCATAGAACAAGCAGATAACAACGATGAGAAGAGAAATCAATTTTCTAATATTAAATGTGAGAATATTTCACTCTTCAAGTTTCAAATGATAGTGAATTTTGAATTGAGTAGAAGAGACAAGTTTGAGGTATTTCATTCATAAAAAATGTTTGGGTGTGGTGTTTTTGCCTCTTTATTTGTTCCCTGCTTTAAAATCAGGGTCCTAATTTAAATACTCTTTTCCTCTTGACTTTCTCAAACTTTCTTTTTCTTTCTTAAGTCTCTGCTTTTACTATTGATTATGCAACTTACTCTTCTGCAGAACAGATGTGGCTTAGAATCATGATGATGATTAGAATCATGAGATGAGATTGGGTTGGATGAAAGACCCTACTTCGTTTCCTCTGTGATGTAGATCTTCTTTTACTTTATAACATTTTACCCCTTTTCGCTACCAAAATGTCAAATCTGATTTTTATCAAAGACTAATTTTGAACTTTGGAAACATGAGAACATTGCTTCAAGTAGTTAGTACTTGGTGTTTTCTCAGCTCGAAAGAAAGATCTGAAAGCGCTTAGGGCATTTTAACATCCTTGGCAAAAATAATTAGCACATTTTAATTACCAGAAGATGGTAATTATTGTGGACTATTTTATGGGTGGCGAATTAGTCATGGCAATAGATGTCAGGATGGGAGCATTTGTGGACGGTTGGATGAGGTTAAAGGCATCAGTATGTACAGCAGCATCGTGTGAATGTCAACAGCTCTTACCACCCCCAATGCCTCAAATCCTGGAAAAGGCTTTCCAATATAAGAACTTTCATTGACACAACTTGCTCAAAGAGATACTTTTCTCCAAATGGGGTGGAGAGATGCTGATCTCTCATTTCATCTGGATGGAATTTGGAGCTTATTTTCATCCTATGGGGAACCAGAGCTTGGCTCTGTTGAGGTAGCACAAATCTGGCTGCTTGACTCTATAAGCTGGAGAGTTGGGAATTGGTAATGGCCCTTCAGTTAATCCAGGCTCATGCCACCGTTTTCCCCCTCATGCTGGTGTTTCTACTGATTTCTGGAGCACCTGGCCTGTCACTCACTTCCCCACTTAATGGCGGCTGTGGAGCTTCATGTCCCCATTATCTGACCAATCCAGCTACAGTGGTGCTTTATGCACATAGTCATCTTGAAGTCAGAGTTCCATCATCTCAGAGGAACAGCCTGGCTGTGCAAGCACAAACTTCATGGACAAATCCTGTGCCGATAGGAATTCATCCATGGGCTCCCCGCCTCCCCCTGCTGAGTAATATTCTATGTATCAAACATTCCCATAGAGTTATTTACTCTCAGATGCATTCTCCAGGCACTCCCAGAACAAGATCTATGGAATAGAATGAA
This sequence comes from Noctilio leporinus, assembly GCA_004026585.1. Taxonomy (NCBI): domain Eukaryota; kingdom Metazoa; phylum Chordata; class Mammalia; order Chiroptera; family Noctilionidae; genus Noctilio; species Noctilio leporinus. The sequence continues at coordinate 4,532 of PVIW01009210.1, forward strand.
TGATGATGTTGTTGGGGCTGCTGGTTAGATTTTTAGTAGATATCTCCACTATATAACTAGGCTAATCAAGACAGGGATTGATGGGTCTTAGCCAGAATTTGAAAGACCAGCTGTTCAATGATAAAACAAAATTCAGGCAGTTATTTTTGATGTAAAGGAATCTGGGGTTTACTTCTTTTTAAAAAGCAAAGCACCTGTGAATAGGAAGAAAGAGAATTTTAGAGTTTTATATTTATGATAATGTTTGCTACTCTGATTCACAGCCTGAACTGAAGTTCTTTTTCTTCTTGCCATCTTCAGCCTTCCTCTGTCTTTTAATCTCTGCTCAGAGCTTGTCGATTTGCATGTATGAATAGTAACACCTACTGAGGAGCTGGGCTCAGGAGATGCAATTTTGTTGCCAGCCTTTCTTACCGTGGAGCTCTGTCAGCATCTCTCATTGATTTGGAGTGTAATCAATGTTACCCCTTACCGCTGCGCCTGCTCCTCACCAGCACCGATTTTCCTCCTCCAGCTCCCTTTTCTGGCATTGGCCTTGCGGTGGGTTGCTCAGGAAAGCTTGATTTTACCCTGCCTGGATACTAGAGGGATCAGTTGGAGGGCTATTAATATGTTCTAGAGGGAAATAGCTCACACGGTTTTTTTTAATCGAATAATTTCTTGCCCGTTTTGTCATTTATCATACCCTTTGTTGGAAATAGTTCAGTGCCGGCTAGGAGCTTCAGCTCTCTATCACAGCACCCTTTGCACACTAGCTTGGTATTAATAGAGCAATGATATGAGCTTCTCATCAAAATGCACTGCATGAGGTCCTGTCTTTTCGGTTGAGGACATTGGGAAGCCTGGGAGAAGGAAAAGCAATAAACATCACCATAATGGGAAAGTCCATGATCATAGCGAAGGAGTCCACTGCAGGAATCTTTTTTCTTTGAGAAAGTAGCTGTATCCCCATGCACAGCCCCCTGTAGCCTTTAATGACTAAAGAGACTGCCGTTGTATATTAGCTTTCAGTGGAGGGACTGCATCTAAGCAGTTCCCTGTGACTGATCACGGGGCAAATGCCTGCGTCTTTCCCAGGAGGCTGAACTACTGAAAATCTGCATCCCAGACGTCTCCTCTGACACGTCCCTTCTACCCCATCTGCTGCCAGCCAGGCTTGCATAATAGGCTGATTTGTCAGGAGGGTGGATGCAGTCTCAGCGCAAGCTTCCTCTGAGCTTAAAACACTTTTCCACCCTCAGACCCAGGAGAGTACCCGCTGGGTCATGAAAGAACCGTGGGAGATCTAGGGAAATGGCGTGAATATCGCTTCTTCCCATTATCGCTGTTTTTCATCTCGTACTCACTTATTTTGTTTCTCACATAATGTTTTCAAAATAGCGGTAGGAGCATTGTTTGAAGTTGCCAACAGCCACAGGATAATTCACACCAAGTACTTTTTTTCTTCCCAGATGTTCAAAGCTGTGTTTGTGTATTTTTAAACCTGTCCATGGTTACATCAGATGAATGGCTGTGTCTTTTTAGCCCCCCTCTCTGGTGCCTTTGGCTAGTCCTGGGTATATGTGAACCCCTTTAATGCTAGGCAAGTGTCCTGCGAAAATGCTTTCAGCTGTGAAACCTTTTGTGCAGGCTTCAGTTCTCTTTGTTGTGTGAGCACTGCAAGCTTAATATTCCTATAAAGTAGGGCTTGGACTTAAGAAAGGCTAGTTCATCAATCTATTGATTGCCCCTGGCTAAGCAAGCTAATTCCTCAGCACCACCACTGCAGTATTGAACAGGCTGCTCCTTCCAGGTCAGATAACTCACAATACTGAAATAATATTAAGGTTTGTTGCAGCACAAGCCAAACAGCTGAGAAAAGCCATCAGAATCACCTGATGCCCCTTCCCTTTAATTCATATCATTACAGAAAGATGGAGAAAGGAGCAAAGTACAGGGAAATGTATTCAAAGTGATCTACGGTGTTCTTAATAAAAATGTCCTTTTATGAGCACCTGAATGGGCATATAAATATAACCAGCAATGGGAATTTTAATCAAAGCTTTACAGCTTTTTCTTTGTCAAGATTTTGACTTCCTGACCAAGCTAACTTCTAGCCTAAGAGAGTTTCTGGCTTCCCTTCTCATCTTGGGAGAACCCTAGCTCTATTTTTGTGTTGACCCTTCACCAGTTTAAGTTGGCCTCCTTTTGTACTCCTCCCAAAACATTTTTTTTTTCTTATAAGAATGACTATTGTGAAAATTTCTTAGAGCATTTGAGGATTACTCAGAAAATGAAAGCACCAGGTTGGACATTATCCTATTAATGGATGGAAGTACAGGGACGGTCCCTTCGTGTGACGTTCAAGGTGTCTGCGAGCCTGGCCTCGTAGACACAGCAGGGTTCCCCAGCTTTACTGGCTGTGCTGGGTCATTCTTAGACCTTCCCCTTTCCTAGCACAATTTGTAATTCAATCAGGTGGCATCTCTGCAACGGTTACGGCCTTGGTCAGTTAAAAACAAAAGGTGGACAGATATTAAGCAGGTTCTGGTACTAATTCTAACGTGTGGGAGGGGATTCCCTATACCAACAAACAATTCTTGGGTGACCAGCTGGGTGTCCTGCAACTTAATTCTGACACAATCCACCCTGAGATAGCACCAGATTCCTACAAGACTGCCCTCCCTTCCCCAAAACTGCAAAAGCTGTTCACAAGCCCAGATTCTTATCCGTGCTTCTGAATGACTGGCTACGAATTGGAGGCTCCAACAACCCTCTCCAACACAGGATACCAGTATCCAGCCTAGGTTGTTACCTGTACTTCCGACCAACTGGCTCTGAATCAGATTCCCATGATCTCCTTCTCAGTTCAACTATTTTAATAGAACGGCCCACAGAACCCAGAGAAACATTTTACATACTAGATTACTGGTTTATTATGAAGGGGTGTAAATCAGAAACAACCAGTGCAAGGTATGGGGAAAGGGCTTGAAGCGTTTGTCCCCTCCTAGTGTCACTCTAGTCTCACCAACTGGAAGCTCACTGAACCCCATCCATTTAGGATTTTATGGAAGCCCCAGTGCATAAGCACAATTTATTAAATTATTGGCCGCTAGTCCTTCTCCCTGGAGGTCTGGGATGGGACTGAAAGTTCCAACCTTCTAATCCCATGGTTGGTTTTCTAGAAACCAGACCCATTCTTAGGTGCTATCCAAAAGTCACCTTGTTAACGTCACAGAAGACACCTGTATTACTGTCACCATTTAGGAAATTCCAAGCATTTCAGAAGCTGTGAGTCAGAAACTGAATGAACACTAAATACATTTGATCATCTGAATGACCAAATATATATTTCTTAGAAATTACAATATCATAGTCTAAAAATAAGGCACTGTCAGAGGATCAAAGTATGATATTCCTTCTTTAAAGCTCTGTGAGTAAATGGAGAAGGAAATAAAACAAGAAAGTCCTCGGGAAAGACAACATCTAGGGAAGTTTTGAGATTAACATGCTAACTGAGCCTGGTACTAAACCCTATAAAGGTGTCCAAATAATAGGAAAGGAAACTGTACATGTAGAAAGGAATAACAAAGAAAAATAAGAGGAGAAAGGAAACAGACAGGGCCATGCAAGATAAAGGCAAGCAGTAAGGGATTAATTTTCTCATGAGTTGCTTTCTCATCTTTCCTTTCTGATATAATGGGATTTTCATTTGAGAAACTGAGCTGTGTTCATTCTTGGATTTCTTTATTCTGTCTGGGTGACACTCCACTCTCAAAACTTCAACTTACTCTCTGACTTCAGAAGCTACCCTAGAATGATGTCACAACAGCAGACATGCCTTTTAACATGTTATAAAGAGAGTTCACATTAAAAAATGGTGGAGTAAATTCTGCAAGCAACTGGGAGCAGTTTCCCATAAATGGAAATGATTGATATGTGTGGTCTTTTGCACATAGATATTTCTTCTAGCTTAGTGCTTTTCAGAAATAAATCTGTATAAGAACTCTGACCATAGAATTGAATACATAAAGTCATAACTATTGTACAATACATTGTGGGTGGTTTTATTTATATATAATTTATAAATTATTGTTATTTACATATATTACAGATATTTTGAAGGGTAATTTTACAATATTTATTCATTTTCTTTACTCACTGAGTTTTAGAACCTTACTAAGTCTATAAAATGTGATTGCACTGTAGATCCTCACATACTCCAGGAGACTGTTTGCATGTAAGATCAAAAAATGTCCTGGGGAGAACAAATCTGATGTAGGGGAAAAAAAGGGGAGATGCTGAGCATAGCACTGTGTTCATCACACAGTTTATTACTGTTGTGCCTAGACCAACAGAACTTAAGGGAACAGAATGAGGGGCAAGTAATGGTCTCCCCCCACAGTCTGTAGGAACCCAGAATGGATGTGGAAGCTTGGCCTTGGGCTGCACCTACTCACCTCTGCAGGTGGAGAGGAAGCCGATGAGGTGACTGGGTAGTATTGGAAGTTTTGGCAGTATTCTTGCGAATAAGAAGGGGTGGCATTATTGTGATCCATGATAGGGGTTGAGGAAATTGGTGGTTGTTATATGGTGGGTGAGGAATCACTTAGAGAGGACTTAGCAGGTTAAAGGCAGTTTATCAAAGTGGTCACAGTTCTGTCTGAATCTAGAGACAAATAGACTGGGTTTATATCCCAGCTCTGCCATCGAATAATTCTGAGTTCTTAGGCAAGATAGTTACTGATCTACTCTGAGTCTCAGCTTCCTGTATGCGAATTGGATAGTAATTTTACTTACCTTGCAAGGTAGTGGTACAGATTAGAGGTAATATATTTATAGCACCTGCCACATATGGTAGTAATTATTCTGTCTCTTGTTTGGGGCACCTTTCCTAAGGAGACACAAATTATGATTTTGAAGTGTTCCTCTACCCACCCATGATTTATTGCCTATGAACTGTGAGTTGAGCACCAGACTAGGCTCTGGGGATGTAGGAAAGCAGTGAGCTGGAAAGCAGGCATGGCTGAAGAAAAGCTATTTCATGGAAGATGTGGTATCAAATACCTTGAATTGGATTGGGTTGTGACTGTGATTTGAGATAAAAAATTGCTGCTATAAAATTGGCCCTCAGTGTTCAAGTGAATAGTACACTTGAGCAAAATTCAGAGACATTAAACCTCCTGTCATGAAGACAAAGGTAATGGCTTTTTGTGGGCAGAGTTGTAGAAATGCTTCAACTGTTAAGTATTTATATAACCTTTTGTATTTGCAATGTATGCACTTCATCATTTCCCAGAAGTTAATGTCTAGAAATATTTCCTAGTGGGAAGAGAATGTTCCCTGTAGGTTCTGGGTCATGCCTAGCACTTTGTGAGTTTCGGGCCAATATTGAAGGACCTTCAAAAAGGCTTTGTTAAACAGAGAAGGTTAAGTTGGCTTTAAGTAAGGAGAGGAGAGCTGACAGTTTCTCTTGGCTTCTCTGAGTTGTCTTCCTCTAGTCTGTAATCTGAGGGTGCCATGGAGAGTAACATGTTCCCTGCAGAAGCATTCAACTCCTGGTGTATTGGACCCTAACTTGTTCCCCAGGCATGCCTGGCTGGGCTCCATTCCTCCTCTTCCCCATGTGATGACTCTTTCAGGGCTGACTTCATTGTTGGGCCCAGGGTGTGGGGCCACGGAGTGACCAACATGGCCCATAATGTTACATGAACAGGGGTGAGAGATTAAGAATCACAATACTATGCAAGGGGTTAAGAATAATGAGACTGCTTATTTTTCCATGTGAAACTTCTATTTTATGAAAGCCATAGCTATATTTTCAACTAAGAATAGAGTTGGTTATATTTCATTACACCTCCACTTAAATCATAATTTCTTCCTGGGAATATGGTTCTGCAGTCTAGGTATTACTTTTCTCTGCTTCTCTACCATATGTGAATACAGGCTTGAGTCATATCATTTCATCATAATGTTGATGAGGTTAAAATATTGATTCCTGGCTGGGCCACTGTCTATGTGAAGTTGGCATGTTCTCCCATGTCTGTATGGGTTTTCTCTGGGTACTCTGATCTCTTCCCACATCCCACAGGTGTGCACATGAGGCGAATTTGTGTATCTCAATTGTCCCAGTGTGCGTATGGGGGTGGGTGTGAGTGTCCTGTGATGGAAGGGTGTCCTGTTCAGGGTGTAGCTCATCTTGCACCCTGAAGTGCTGGGGATGCTCCAGCCACCTGTGACCCTGAACTGGAGCAAGTGGTTGGAAAAGAATGATCTGATTGGTTTTTATTCACCTTTTAAAAATGTATGTATAGCTCACTTTTATGTTAATGCTCAATATTAGAAGTATTTTGGGACTTGATTTAGAAGTTTGGTGATGTTTTATGACCAGAAATATACATCTTTTATTTACATCAATTAGCTTATGATAAAATTGGTTTTATTATATATCGTTTTGATTAAAGGCATAGTTTCCAAGAACCTATCAACTATGTTAAGCAAGATCTTAACAGTATTACTATAGTGTCTGTATTTTCTAGCTTGAGATACTTAAATGTGCTCAATTTAACCAGCTCAGTTAAGTAAAGTGTGGACTTGTCTCTAGATTTCTAACAGGTAAGCTAAAAGAATAAAGAATGTTTTCTGCAAAAAAAAAAAAAAAAAAAAAAGGACCTGCAGGATTATGTGAGATGTGACTGATACTAAAGATAAAAAGAAAAACAGTTGCCATTTATCAAGTAGTTATCAAGTATATCATTATAGGTACAGAACTAAGTATTTTACATATATTATCCTTGTTCCAACATCAAAACAATATCATGAGGGGACTATTATTACTGTTGCGGATTATGGTGAGGAAACTGAGTTAAGGAGATAGTAAGTAACTTGCTCCCGTCACATGGCTGGGAAATGTTGGAGTCAGGGTTTGAATCCACAAATGACTCCCAGGTATGTATTTTGACATGATATGACCTCTCATAGTGTAATTCGATTTTTAAGCAAATGTGCAGGAGTACATTCATTCAAATAAATGTTGTCTCATTCTAAGTCATCACCTTGGAAGGTCACACAATCATTTCAGTGAAGCAACTATTGCTCAAAATATTTTTTGAAACTTCTTTTAGGGAGTCCTTCTGAATGCTGACAGGTCCTTATCCTGTGAGAGTGTATTTCATCTTAGAAATCTCTGCAAGTCAATTACAGTTCAGTCTGATGAATAAGGTGACTCATCAGCTCAGATGGTTGGATGGTTCTACTTTTTCATCTACATAAGATGTGTTTATAAAGGTATGTATGAAGTTATTTCTCTGTGTGATTTATATACTGCTTGGAGGCAGTTCCAAAATCATTTATGGCAATCGAACATGACTGAACCTGCATACCCCTTTGAGGTGATTACTTGGAAGAAGTTTATCAGGAAGTTAACATAGAGTTTTATTTCTTGATACTCACACCTTGCATATATATGTTGACACACATACTACAGACTGAGTTGATGTGTATGTTAAATCATATTTAAATATTTGTGTGGTTTAAAATAATCTTTTTAAGAGAAATGTGTTGTCTTAATAGTTTTTAAAGTAGGTAACTTATACAATGTTCCATCTATCAAGATACCCTAATTGCTATGCATTGAATTCCCTTTTGACTCCTTTGTTTAGATGACTTGTAAGTTTTCATTATGTAAATATAGAAAAATGATCTTGAACATGCTTCCTGCCCTCTTTCCATTTCATATTTATGAGATAGAGAAAAATTTAGAAAGGAAGTGCTGAATAAGTGAACATTAATAGACTCAGATATCAACCTATGTAAAAATATATTTTTATGAAAATTGAAGTTACATGCCTTGAAGCACAGTTCATTGAGGATAATGATGCTTAAAGCAAAGTTTGAGTTCAGAGATATATGAAATAAGAACACAATAATCCACAGTAGTAGCACAAGAGTCAGAGATGTAGTATATTGAAGCCTAAAGAGTTCTTTCCTTCAGGTAGAAATTTCATGCTATATCACATTCACAAAATATGGTCGTATGCAGTGGTACACTGGAGCCACTCATACAGGTCTTTTGAGAACCTATTGTTAAATTGTCAGGAATTCTGTAAGTCAGTGGATGTCCTGTAGGTAGTTTGAAAACAGCCATGGTAGGAGCTTTTACACCACAGATATTGGCAAATACTTCAAAGAATGATTTCTGTCTCCTGTGAGTCAGTTGTTAAATACAAGAACACTACAAGTTGTACTTCTAGGTTTTAGTTAGCTTTACCCTCCTTTGTAAAGGACTTTTAGTTAATTATAATACAATTAGCATATGCATAATTCTCAGAATTATGATTCACCTTTCTACCAAGGACCCTTGGAAACGTAACAAAAACTAAAGATTTCTTAGGTGAATAGGAAAACAAATGCATTACTTCCCTGAATTTCCCAGGTGACATACTGTGTTCTGTGACATTGTGAGTGCTAGTGTAAGCAAGTCCCTGAAGTTCCTTGGCCTTCTTAGGTTCAGCAGCGATAAGAAACCACTTGCTGTCTTCAACCTAAAGAAGTTGAAGACATGATTCGTGAGGATGAAAGATTAAAAACTGGCTATAAGGAATGTTGCTAATTTGTATAAATCAGAAACAATCTTTCACCTCACATATGGGGTGACTATGAAGCAATAAGAATTGTTGAATTCATAGACTCGATCTTCTACTTTTGATTGGACATCGTCTCCTTCAACAGTATCCGTTTGGGAGGTAATGTGCTTATTTGAATGATGTTACTGTTGTCCCAAGTATGTTTGGATCCTCTTTTGACACTAACTCCTCCTCCTCCAAGTAACAAGTCTGTTCACAGCACACTTTGCTTACTTACTTATTTATTTAAACACCGGTCACTTTACAAACCAAATCACTTTACAAACCAAACAAGAAACTCATTGGGTCATTTTAGAGTCACAGCTCATCTTGTACTCAGAATGGTGTTACATAACAAGATCATGCTTCTATTTACCAGGGTTGGTTTAAAATGATTTAGAGGTGGTTTTTCTGAAGTTAAAACTCACTCTCAAAAGATGGAAATTTGCCATCACCAAAGAGTTAAATAGAAAAGAGAAAGAAAAGACCAGACACTGTCATGCATTGTTTAAGAGAGTATAAATTCACATAATCTCTTTGGAGGGTAATTTAGAAATACTCATCAACTATAATTGATTATCACCTTTGACCCAGCAATCACACTTCTTGGAATTTATCTGACAGATACATTCATAAAAGCACAGGAAGAATCTTGTATTGAATATTTACAGCTATAGGAGATGATTAGAGGAAACAGAAATAGCCAAGAATAGGAGACACATTAAGTAATTATGAAACATGCATAAATTTGAACACTATTCCATCAGTAAGAATGAGTCAGAACTGTGTATACTGATAAGGAATAATCTCTAACATATTAAATGAAAGAACTAGGTACAGAAGAGTGTACTACCACCTTTGTTAAAAATTATATAAATAAGTACATATTAATTGATAAGGTTACAAGTATCTATTTATCTATACCTATCTTTATATCTGTATTATCTTGTTTCTAAAAGAATTCAAGGAAAGAAGTAGCATACTGATTCCTGGGAGGGAAACTAGGAGACCAAGGGGAAAGATTGAGAAGAAAATAATTTTTTATCTTGTATGACCTGAAATTTTAAATAAATATTTTCAAAAAACAAACAATAAATGTCAGCCACAAGGTAATTTTCAAGCAATTCCTAAAAATTTAAAATGGCCAGGACCAGTGTTTAAATAAATAAGTAAGTAAGTAAAGTTTGCTGTGAACAGACTTGTTACTTGGAGGAGGCCGAACATGTAAGTTGCTTGGATATATATGTTCTGACATGTTTGTTAAATGATTCTTTTCTGTAATCTCATTTTACAGAGGGATTCCACATTGGGAAGAAGGTGCTAAAGTAAAAATCTTAATTTTTGGACATGGAGGACTCCATAAGGTCAAGGGTTATGCATATTTATTCACACATAAGCCTTGAATGGTGTCTAAGTCTCAGTCAGAATTCTCAATTCCAAAAAATGTAAACAAACTCTAGTTAATTTAAGCGGGAAAAGAGCTTATAAAATGGATACCAGCTAGCTCACAGAATTCTGGGAGGGCTAGAGAACCAAGTTTAGCACCATATGGCAAGGATAATGCCCCAATCACTGTAGAGTAAGAACACCATTACTGATACTGCAGACTTCCAGGTGCCTAAGTTGGGACCACTGACACATTCACACTGGACCCTGGATGAAGCTGCAGAAATATAGCAATTTGCTTTTGTTCTGTTGGCCAGGAGTTAGTCACATGACCAACATGTTAAAGTTTTGGTTGTCTATGACAAGAATAAAGAAGAGAATGGGTATTGTGGACCAACTGGCAGAGTGTCTCACAGACAGTGACTCCATCTTAGTATCAAACACGAGCTGCAAAATGTAGGTGAAAGTCCTCTCCATTTGGGTCTTGATGGGAGGCCGTTTGACTAGAGTCTGCCTGGATCTCTGTTCATGAAAATTGTGGGTTTTTTTTGCTGAAAATAAAGCCATGATAAATAAAAAGCCGTTATTATTTACATACTTTTGTTTGATTATTTTCATGTAGACTAGAGTCATGCATAGGCCTCTGTGAGTCTGCTGGCAGTGGGATAAGGGAAGTACGATTACAGTTCCGTCCTGCTGTGGTGAGTGTTTTCAGGTTTGAAAGTTGATCAGGTTAGATTTCTACAGATTCAAACAAGCGAATTTTCTGTTTGGAGAGAACTGAAACCCATCAGGGAGAGTTTTTCATGAGCGGAGAGGCCCCAATTGTGAAACTCCCCTGACCCGGGACTATGATAAGTAACCTGATGATGTTTTGGTTCTCAGGAGACACCAAGGAAGCTGTGTGAATGTTTTCTTTTCTGAGTATTTCCATTTCTCCCTTTTCTTTTTTCTTGAAGAAAATGACTGCTGGATAATTTCCAGGTTATCCAAGAATTTAATCATAATTTTATTGTTTAAGAATTTTTTCACATGTGAAAGTCTGTGCAAATTGAGAAATGGGGGTTGGTGAACCTAAGTGGATACCAAAATTCTAATAGACTTCAGTCTTCCTGATGCTGACCAGCTTAGCTGTAGAAGAAGACTGTGTATGGAGGGTGGGTATGGATACGTCAAGGATTAAATTGGAAGGTGTCTTTAAGTTAGATACTCCACATCCAGAAGGCATTAAAAATAAAAGTTGTAACTTCTTTCAAATTCAGTGGCACACCTGTTTTGTTTGCTTATAATCTATTTAACGTTTATGTAAATCTAAGAGGGGTGGATTAAAAAATTCTCATAAGAAAATAATTAAGAAATTAAGCCAAAACTTGCAATACTTTAATGTGCTAGCTCTTTAGGAGGAGTTCTTCCCATTTTTACAATGAGAACTAAACTATAAATCATATTCTTTCACTAGCAAAAATAGGTTAAACAAATGGTCTGTACTTGGGGTAAGTGATCATTTCTAATGAAGTCTGAGATTAGAAAGTGTTCCTGCGCTATTATACTTTTTTTAAAAGATTTTATTTATTTATTTTTAGAGAGAGGGGAAGAGAGGGGGAAAACACCTCTGTGCGAGAGAAACATTGATTGCCCCCAGTCGAGGACCTGGCGGGCAGCTCAGGCATGTGCCCTGAGCTGGAATCCAGTGGGCGACTTTTTGATTTGTGGGATGATGCCCAACCTAACTGAGCCATGCTGGTGGGCTCATGTTCTATAATAAATGTTCTCATCCCAAAGGGTCTTATCTGACTCATGGTTATTTTATTTCTTAATTTTTCCCAAAGTACTTAGAAAAATTCTGGTCTCTTGTAGTTACTGTTCAAGGAACAGCTTTAACCACTTTTTGCAAGTTTGTTTTTTCTTCTTTCTCTCCTATGTTTGTTTATTGCAAATGCTGTCTTTGTGCCTTTTCTCTGAAAAGACTAGTTTCTTGCCATCCTACTGTTTGTTCCCTGAGACTGTGGGTGTTTAAGAAATTTCTTCTGTAGCCTGTCATGTAGCCTCTGTCCAGGGCTGTTGCTATGATGATAATCCTGTAGAGACTTTGAGTAAATGTACTTTTCTTTGTTTTGGAGGAAGGCATTGCAATTACTCTTTCAATCTTCTTGTTGGTGCATATCTTTGGGTAGCACAGAATTGTGATTTAAACAATGGAATATGTATTGTAATCGAACTTCTCTCTTGGCAAGAGTAACCTTGTATACTACTTACAATGACTGTAGCAGGGATACAAGTGTGGCTGTAAATGGCCAGGCTGAAGGTTAATTTAAATACATAATCAGCTAAAAATGGAACAGTTTGTCTTTTAGAGAAGCTAAGTCACATTCTGGTCCTAAATATAAATATGTGCAATATGTTGGTATCCATTGCAAAACCATTCCTTCTCTGTGCCATTTGAAGCTTGACATTAGTCCAGATAAGCCTGTGACCTGTCTATATACACATGTTTCTTCTCACCATTTTTATTTTTTGTAAACAAGCCAGCTAATACATAACTTACCTGGCCCTGAGGTCTCCGAGTTACTTTGAATTCTCCACTGTTTGTTCTATAATCTTGGTTCCGTGCTAGGCCTTATCCATTCTTATCTTGGCAGAGAACCTGTGCCTTCCTTTCAGTCTTGCTTCCACCACCTGGTGCAAGATCCCATGGATTATTGCAATAACCCTCTGCCTCATCTTTTTGCTTTCATTCCTACTGCTTCAATCCATCCTGTGATGAGTAGGCTCAATCCTGCCAATGTATTGTTTTCATCAACTTCTGTGATTCTAGATAAAAACAAAACAAAACACCTATTGGCTCCTCATAGGAAAAGCTCCAAACTGTTTTTTTTTTAGTTTTCTTTAATCCAAGTCAAATTTATCTAATTTTGCCCCTCTTCGAGGAAGATCTCTAGAAAGGTGACTAGTTTCTTCTTCTTTGACTTCTACATTGCCTAGCCTCGCCTCGACCTCCTCACTCTCCACGCCGTTGCTCAATGCCTGCTGTTCTCAAGGCACAACTTCAGTCTCATCGCATGATGAAGTTCCCCTTCTCTGTTTCAGCCCATATTGTGCTCGGAGGCTCTGTCGGAACTGCCAGAGGCCTGAGAGGCCTCTGAGTTCATCAGCTCTTTCTATTGATCGTGTAGTTTATACACTTATTATTGTCTCCATCACTAGGTTTGAGGCCAATATCAGGGTTTCCCATACCTGGCACACACTGCCTGGCACGGTGGTACAATGAAAGGAAACTGAGGCCCAGCTCATTGGCAGTAGTCCTGGACCTGGGCTTTAGGATTTTCTTAGTCTGTGTTGTTCTCAGTGTAGCTCGTATCTACAGGACTGGGTAAATTTATCTCCTCTATGACTGTTTAATGATTCTTTTTAAAAAAAATTAATATAATTTCGATTCCCCAGCCAGGGCACATAACCAGGTTGCAAGCCAGGTCTCCAGGCAGGTCTGTGCTGGAGGCAGGTGAAAGGCAACCATACATACACTGATGCCTCTCTCCCTCTCTGCCTCTCTCCCTGCCTCTCTGGAAATAATAAATAAAATTAAAAAAAATTAATTTATTGTTGTTGTATCACATTTGCCCCCCTCCCCCCATTGCTCTCCCTTTCCTCTCACACTCTATCCCCATGTCCATGGGTCCTTTATACCTGTTCCTTGACTAGACCTTTCCCCTTCTTTCCACTCTTAGTCCCTTTCCCCTAGCCCTCTGGTCACTGTCAGCTGTTCCTTGTTTCCATGCCTCTGGTTCTATTTTGCTTGTTTCTTTGTTCATTAGTCTCCTGTATTAGGTGAGATCATCTGGTATTTGTCTTTTGCCACCTGGCTTACTTCACTAAGCATAATACTCTCCAGTTCCATCCATGTTTTTGCAAAAGGTAGGAGTTCCTTCTTTCTTTCTGCTGCATAGTATTCCATTGTGTAAAATGTACCACAGGTTTTTTTATCCATTCATCCTTAAGTTGAATTCTTCAGTGAGCTTGGAAATGTCTCTTGATTGCCTCTCCTCCTCAGGGAGAAGGATCATGTTTCTTTTTGTTTGTATCCCCCAAATCCTGAGTTGTAACAGACCACCTGTAGTGGGCTAAATGGGTGGGAAGTTTCCTGAAGGCTTGTGTGCTTCTGTGAGGTATCTGAGGGGGAGCATCCGCCTTGGAGGAGGAGCAGAGCTTTGCTGAGAGGATGGACCATGGCTGAGCACTGGCTGTGGAAATTTTCTTCTACTTCCCATTTCTTTTTTTAAAAGGTTTTATTTATTATTTTTAGAGAGAGGGGAAAGGAGAGAGGCAGAGAGGGAGAGAGACATCAATGTATGGTTGCCTTTCACCTGCCTCCAGCTATGGACCTGGCCGGAGACCTGGCTTGCAACCTGGTTATGTGCCCTGGCTGGGAATTGAACCACAACCTTTGGGTTCACAGGCCGGTGCCTTATCCACTGTGCTACCAGCCAGGGCCTACTTCCCATTTCTGATGCACCTTTTTAGTTAAAATCTCAAATTTTTAGTTAAAATTGATTTTTGAATGTTGTCTGGTTTTGCTTTTCTATTAAGAGGACTGACACTTTATTTTCTCTTCCCCTCAAAGTGGTGATGTTTGTCTGCTGTTGGCCTTTAGTTTGGGTAAATACCTATGGTGGTGATGAGACTGTATACCATTCATCCTCACACTGACATTTGAACTTTATGGTATTGAAAGTCACCCAAGATTTTGAAAAATGTGTCATTTCCAATGGGCATGGCCATGGAGTGTATGTATGTGTGTGTGTGTGTATATATATATATATATATATATATATATATATATCTTATATATTTTTCTCCAAAAAGGCCTTCCTGCCTTATTGAACCAGAAGGTAAGTCTGTGGGACTCAAATTTAAAATTTGTAATAGGCAATCATTCCATTCCATGTTCAATGAAGAACTACAAGATGCCCTGTACCACCAGCACTACAGTAAATAATAGGTCCTTTACAATCATACCTAAAATATACTTAGCTAATTTACTACAGTGACAGCTTTCATCTGTGTGGTATTAGAACACTCCAAAGTGGCCAAATTTCTAATATGTTTCACTTGTTAAAAAACACAGACCAGTTTTTACCTGGAAGAGGTGAAGGGGGCAGGATTTGAGTCACAAATTATTTCAAGAATCCATTTCAGAACGGAAGCCAGCCAATTTAGATCTCATACCCTAAATTAACACCTCCAGACCTGTACACTTCCATGGTCACCTTAGATATGTCCTTTAAATGCCCTTTCCTCTCTCTTACCACTGCCTTCCCCCTTCCAAGCTTCCTTACCAAAATGTCTGGTTGCCTTTCCTGCCACTGGCCTGCAGTCTTCATCCTGTGTAGTTCTCCCTCACACACTCATCTCTCTTAAACACCTCACTCACCATGTCAGGTGCAGTGGTTTCTTACAGAAAGCATTTTTGCTTGTTAACACAAGGACAACTTTGTCTGCTTTCTCTATAGAGGCACATCTTTATGTGTGGTGGGTCTCACTTCCTTCCCAACATTTCTTGTAGCCTAGGGCTGGGAAACTCAGAAACTGGGAGGGGACAATAAAGCAAAAGGTTGAGTTAATTAATGACCTTTCCCTAAAATCTATTAGACCTCAATGCATTGCCTACATAAGGGGATTTAGGAACTATCTGTCCCCACATTTTCCCATTTCATAAACAAGTGAGCTCACCTCCAGAGCTTGTAGACACTTTCCCAAGTTCATCTGCTATTGTTGGTGAGATATCTGGTCCCAATTTATCACTTTCCCTCCTATACTCTCCTGGGCTATAGACGCCCTTAATGACCTGATCTCTTCTGCTAATTTTTAGTTCTCACAACTTTTTAACTCAGCCTGATGTTCTGATGAGGGCAGATTTTTACTGTTGTATTAGTTCTGAAATCTGAAAATCCTGTCTCTGTTTTTAGCTATTTCTTTTGCCTGTCATGCTATCCCCTTTTCATTTCAACAGTCTTAACGCATTGTTGACTGATCACACACACACACACACACAAACAACTCATGTTTTCAATCCCAAACATAGACTAAGTTAAATTTGTGCTTGCACTTGCATTAGCTTTTGCTATAAAATTGCTGGTCAGCAATGTGTTAAGTTTCATTTTTACCATGTACTGGAAAGAATGTGGATTTTAGAACCAGGTATTTAATTTTTCCACTTAAACAATCATAGGCAAGTTAATGAGTTTGTTTTCTCAGGATGGTTGGGTGAACTGAGGCAGCATGAGAAATGGGGCTGTGCAGTTTCTGGCACATAGCAGGCCACCAAATAAAGTCTGTTTCCTTTACTGCTACCTCCAGTCCACACCATCCATGGTGCTTTTCCTAACCACCCAATCTTTCCCTGTCTCAGGATTTCCAATCTCTCAATTCAACTCATAGTTACATTGGTTTCAGATGTTAGCTCTATGTGCAAATTATTAGTATTATTTATGATATATTCCTCCTTCCCTGTAAGCGGAATGCCCATCTCTATCTCAGTGATGTTGAGCTTGATCATGTGACTTGTTTGGCCAATGGGATGTGAATAAATGTGACACATGTCGTGTTCTTCTTAGAGAGATTGTGAGTTTCAGCCAGCTCTCACTCACATCCCTTCTACCACCAGAATGGCTTGTTACACACAGGAGCTGCTCCTTTAGCTGAACTCCCAGAATGAGAAAACATGCTGTGCTGTGGTAGTTGACCTCAAGCATGAGCACGAAATAAATACTTGTTATTGTAAATCTGAGATTTCAGGGGTTGTTACTGTTGATGATTTGCTAATCAACTCTTATTTTCTCTGTGTTAGTCTTGTTTCCTGAAGTAGTTAAACGTCTTTAGTTCATAAACTCAGATGTTCAAGAAAT
This sequence comes from Noctilio leporinus, assembly GCA_004026585.1. Taxonomy (NCBI): domain Eukaryota; kingdom Metazoa; phylum Chordata; class Mammalia; order Chiroptera; family Noctilionidae; genus Noctilio; species Noctilio leporinus. Next base: position 21,423 of record PVIW01009210.1, read on the forward strand.
TTAACAGACTTTATTTCTATAACAACTCTGCCTCCAAGTCTCTATTCTGCTGGATGAGTAAAACAAAAACAAAAACAAGTGAATGAACAAACATAAAAACTGACAACCAACTTCAGCCTTTCTTGGAATTCCCTTCCCCCCAACACCTTCCTAGGATTGTGCTATGGTTAAAATGGGGCTCCAATGCTCTGGGCTAGTAGGTTTGGTTCAGGTGGCCATCGTCCATGCGGACATGACTTCTTCAGATCTGGTGGTCTTCAAGCCACACTCAGGGCATGGGAATTGTCAGCAGGGCTGCCCAAGATCCAGGCGCAACCCATGTCCATTGCTGTCTTTCCAGCTTCCTGGGCATGTTGTCAGTAAGCAAGGCCTATGGTCCATCTGGCCTTGAGATACACAGACCCTCTTCACTTCCCATCCCTCCCTCATTACCAAAGCACCTCTTTCCAGGCTTGGGCAAATCCTCCCTCTTTCAAGTTTCTATAATAAACTGTCTTTTCTCTCAACTCCTCTCTTCATAAAAATTGTACGCTTCTGTTTTCCTGCCGTGCACCTGTTTTCCCTGAGGTAAGGAGCATAGAGCTGACTGTACCTATTTGACTGAGGTGGAAGGGAAAGAGAAAAATCAGAGAACAAAAATAACTTAGTATTTTAATTTATTATCTAATCTAATTTCTAAATCAGAGCAGGGTATTTTAACCCTGGCACTATTGATATTTGGAGCTGGATAAATCTTTGATGTGGAGGACTATCTTGGGCATAATAGGATGTTTGGCAGCATCCCTGGCCTCCACTCACTTGAGGCCAGAAACAACTCTCCCCTCAGGTTGTGACAACCCCAAATAACTCCAGATATTGCCAAATGTCCTGGGGGCCAAAGTTATGTTGAGTTGAGAGCCACTGATTTGGTGCATGAACTGAGCTATCTATAACCTTCGCTTTCCCCAAAACTTATAAAAATGTAACCCACAGGAGGTGCTTAATAGATATTTCTGACTGAGGAGTTAAAAGAGTAAATTTTATTTATACTTTGGATGGGAGGTTACAGTTCATCTTAAATAGGGAAGTGAAGGGAAGCAAGTTTGACTTAAAAACATTAGTCTTTCTTCACTTTTCTGCAGGTATGCAATCTACATGGTTATATGCTCAAACTAATTATTGTTACTGAGGAATTCAGCCCCTCAACCAGTGTGCTGATTAACAAAAAGGTGGTTGGTTGCGGAAGAACATTTCTGAAAAGGAATAACAAAATAAATAATTTACGTTTCGAAGACTGTAGTTCTTGGAAGGGCATAAGTCAATAGTAGAGTTCTGCCAAGATCACAGTCCCAGACTTAGCTCTTTGAGGGATTTGTGAGAGTGGAGGATGAGAAAGAAAATTGGAATCCCACATGCTAATAAAGCTGCATATGCTGCCCTGGTTCCAGTGCCTCTAAAGACCTTTCTACAATGAAAGGAGCTTTATTCCCTTGAAAGGTGAGGGATTTTGACAAGAAGTTTTCTTAGCAGGTGAATACTTCACAATGGGCAAGAGATTATATAATCTTCCAGTGGGAGCAGTGAGACTCTGATTTGTGTGCATTAGAGTTGAGGAAGGCATTACAGAAAGTTTGTTATTTATGTCTTATAGGAAATTAATCCTACTTCGTGCCTCAGATACAACGGCAAACCAATTATGAAAGCAAAAGAGACTAGCTAGGGATTAGCATCACTTCTGTTCCATGCTGCTTATCTCCTGGTTATAACGAATGTAGATGCTTTTATCTTCAGACATACAACAGATAGTCTGTCATCTCGGGCATTTAGAAATTTAGAGATGCAAACACTTGGCAGAGCAGGTATCTTCACAACCTTTCTTAACTATAATAGACTGCTGTTCAGCGCCTGGGGTACAATTTGGTGGGTACATCTCATTTTGGCATATGTATGAGAAAGAAAACCTTATGTGGTAGGATTACTTTGCCAATATGATATTTTAGAAATGGCTGAGAGTTAGATTATCATGAGGCTCTATTATTAAAGTGAGAGACTTATTCAGTTGATATTACAAATCCCTGGAGAGATAAATGTGCTTTTATTATAGGTAAAATCAGAAAGGTAAATGCAAGTCTGAACACCATTGTCCTTTAAGCAGTGTTTTCGTTGCATGATGATTTCCAAAAGACAAGAGCAGATAGAGAACTGTTTAATTAGAATGTGAAAAATTAGGCTCAGAAGAAACAAAAAATTTAAAAAGAAGCTTATTATTATTATTTTAAATATTTTATTTATTTATTTTTAGAGAAAGGGGAAGAGAGAGAGGCAGAGAGGGGAGAGAGACATCAATGTATGGTTGCCTTTCACCTGCCTCCAGCTACAGACCTGGCTGGAGACCTGGCTTGCAACCTGGTTATGTGCCCTGGCTGGGGAATCGAACCAGCAACCTTTAGGTTTGCAGGCCTGCACCTTAACCACTGTGCTACCAGCCAGGGAAAAGAAGTTTATTTTTTAGACAATAAGCTATGACTGCTGAACCTTACAATAGCTTTTAAAAATCTATTAAAAAAAAATGACCAGATATGACATGTTGCTCATTTAGTGACTTATAGGTTCCTCTCCTTCCTGATTTTTCTCATCAATGGGGATCCCAATCCCGAGAGTATGTATCTCACAAAGTACTTTTTTTAAAAAAAGATTTTATTTATTATTTTTAGAGAGAGAGGAAGGGAGAGAGGCATCAGTGTATGGCGGCCTTTCATCTGCCTCCAGCAGGAGACCTGGTTTGCAACCTGATTATGTGCCCTGGCTGGTAATCAAGCCAGCAACCTTTGGGTTAGCAGGCTGGCACCTTATCCACTGAGCCACCAACCATTCACCAAATTACTTTTAGACATAGCACATTACTGAAGAGTCCCTCTTTTCCAATTTTCACTACCAACTCTTAAGAAGTTTCAGATTTACCTTTTCTAGGTCTCACCACCCTGAAAGCATCCCTTGTTTTCTCTCTCCCAATTACATCCTACACTTTCTCCAGGTCAAGCTTCGGGCTCCCCTTGTTCCCAAAGCCTTTCTTCACTTACACTTATCAGTATACTCATGATTTTTTTTTTTTTTTTTTGCTAATAAAGCCTCCATACTTAATTTCAGAATTTGCTCCCAGGCTGGGGTCAATGTATTTCAAAATTTGTTGTAGGGTATAAAGCTCTATAGGGTATTCACATATGTCACATAAGAAAAGGAGGCCATGTTGAGATGGTTGGAAATTCTTTGTAGACAAAATTTTGACCCCCTTCCTCCTGACCCCCTTGCCAGAACCTCTCAATGATATGAGTCTCCAAGATGGGAAACTAATATGTATTGTTGTCACACATTACTTACTCACAGAGTTTTATTCTTGATATAGGTATATAGATCAATTTATAAAAATATGTTATAAAAATATAGTATATATTTAACATTTCATAGAACAAAACAGACTTTGAGAATGCCAAGTTAATCAATATGACTAGGTGATGTTGGCTGTGCACATGCTGGAAATGAAGGGGGTACTTGTGTTCAGAGGTGAAGAATAAAGGAGTTAATGGGAAGTCAGTAAGGGAACATTACCGTAGCAGGATCCTTTTGGGGGGGGTCCTCAGTTTAAATGGGCTCATTTTGCCCGCCACCAGGAATGACTCTTAATAACTGCGTTTGGTGAAAAAGAAAGGTATTTTGTTTATTTAAGGGGTATACAGATTTGTATTAAAGGTACAATTATGTCATTAAATCCCACTCCCTTTAAAAACATCCACAATGTACAGTGCTGCCTGATTAGATTAGGGTAGCTTTAAAATAGGCAAGCACATGATACCATTTTTCAGAAACACAACAGTTCACAACATATCATTCCAGTTATAAATTCAAAGTACCCAGCACCTGCTGTACTCAATTAGGGGAGGGTCTTGTGCTCACTCCTGGACCTTATTACCACATGTAATTAATTCCCTATCTCTGGATAAGTTGCATGTTTCCCTTTCCCCCCTTTTTGCCCCTCCAAATCAAGTGAGTTTTCAGGCTGCATGTCTGTCTGCGGGTCATTCAGGGGAGAGAGGAAGAGGGAGAGGGAGAGAGAAGAGAGAGAGAGCCTGTCTGCATGTCTGTCCAGGGCAAGGGGTTTTGGAGGGGGGAGCAGCCTCGTGTCTGTTGCCCTATTTTAAGCCATGAAGGCAACCTGTCACACAGTGGTAGGGTGACCAATCACAGGACCACCTGTGAAATCATCTGCAGCCCTGTAAATTCTTTGATCGCTGTTCTGTGGTCAAAAACCCTGACCATCTTCTTGGGGACAGAAGTTTATCCATTCATTTACATAACTAAGACACTAGTTACCAGCCATAGATATATATGCAAAGTGTCTCTCTCAGGAAAAAAATGGCTGTGCTTCAGTGTCCCATCCCCTACCCCCAAATTGCAAAGAGTGAGGGATTTTGACTTTCTCCCACTCTGTAACATTACCACAAAGGTACCAGCTACTGGAGATAAAGACCAAAAGCAATAAATCTGACCTGTTCCACATAGGCATCGAGAGTCTAGTGGACAGGGTGACAGATCCAGAGGCTCGTGGAGTAGAGAAATGGCTTTCAAAGTGTTGTGCTAAACTTTTCTGAAAACCCAGATGGGAAAGAAATAGAAACGGGAATCATACATTCAACAGATATTACGGGAACATTCCCTTTGCATTAGAGATAGGGTTTAAAGGCATGAGGCCACTAAGTAGGACTCAGCCAGCAAGCTAAAGTTCAGAGTTTGGACCAGAGAGACAGTGGAATGCTGAAAACCAGAAATTCAAGACAGTTGTGCAGATGTTGAAAAGCATAGATAGGGGTGTCCTTCCTGAGTGGTACAGCTGGACTGGCGAGGGGCCGATATCGCTGTCCATGGTAGGATTGAAACAGAGTAAACTTCTTGCTGCTTAATGAATTCTTGGGTTTCAAGAGCGGAGAGCTCTGCTGTAGTGGATGAACATTTCTTCAACCATTTGTCTCTTATCTACTTCTTGAATGAATCCCCACCCACATCCTTTTATTCCCAATCACTGTTCTAAGACAAGCAGATTGAAAAGCTTAATAAAACATATGGCAACTTGAGCCCTCTGGAACAGTTACTTATTCTTCCAGCCAAGAATGTCCTATGTCCACAGCAGGGAGTTCACTTAGTAAATCCATGAATCAGGATTTTAATTATACATTTATCTGGAAGGAAAATGCTAGTTTCACTTCTACCCTATACCTTACTTGTGGGAATCGCAGCTTGGCATTGACTGAACCTGGGTCCCTGTGGTGAAATGTGAGATGGTAAAATGCCAACATGTTGGTGGAAATTTGTTCAATTCATTCATGGGTGTTTCTGTGTTCATCAAATAGCAAGAATTCTTGGTTGTCTGAAAAAATTTAGAATTGACTTTAACTGGTGAGACAGTATCCTGATTAAGAAATTTGCTGTTATTCTCTGCTGTGTCTAGACTATGTTTGGTTTTATGTCATGACTAAGCATCTGAATGGTATGTTTACTTAGACAAGTTCTCTGCTGTTATCTTGTCTCTCCAGTCAGAGAATATGTTCTTTGTGGCTGGGGTTGCTCCTCCTCTTCCTCCCCCACCCCTTCCTCTCTGCTCCTTCTTTCCTCTGCAGCTCTTGAACCTTGAGACTCTAAAGTTCTCATAGAGTATCTGCTGTTAATAGCTTTATGAAAAAAATTGGTTTCAATGCCTTTATGATTAGATATACCCTAACCTGAGAGGGAAAGTTGGTGAAAGGACTGGGTATTGGGGTGATGACACCCATCCTTTCTGCAGACTGTGGTGCACACTGTCCTGGGTAACAAAAGAGAAATACCATTTGTTGGATACAGTCTCAGGATATTTTGTTGACCACATGAGCTCAACCAGCTCTCAAAGACCGGAGGTGGTTCAGGGGATGAGACTTTGAGAAAAATCTAAGCTAAACTTAAAATAATCCCCCAATCAACCCCAAGAGCCAACAAATTCATCCTTCTCATGAAATTACTGGAATATTGTCATCACCCATACCTTTGTGGCTGTCATATGTATAGAGTAACCATGACCCTTGGTCCTTTGAGGCCTAATCTAGTTTTTAAAGAACCCCCAAATTGACCAGACTCCTTGGCTTCCCATAATCTAAAAAGTTTTAAATTATTGATTTTACATACTGGATGTGGGAAACTGGCATTCTTTTCCTTCATCCTTATCCCTGTTTACAGATGGATTTAACTGACCTCAAGGTTTGCACACCTCTCTGTTTGACAGGGAAGAAAAGGGGTAAAAGAGAGCCATTAGACATCTGGTCACTATAAGCCATCCTGACTTATGTTGTTCCTTAGCAGTGAATGGGGAGAGGACCAAAGAGTGACAGTTTTCTGCTCCTTCTATGTTCACTGCTAATTTTATCTTAATCTGACACATAAAATCACATATCCACACTGGTTAAGCATACTGACTATAGAAAAGAATTTGTGGGCCTGTAAGGAATTACAACAATCTCTTTAAAAAGTGTGTGTGAAATGTTCAAACAGAAAGTAAAAAAGATGTAGGGATCACAAAGTAATTCTCTTCCAGGCAACACTGGGCTAAGATTTAATTAGGAAAGATATTGTAAATTTTTAGGGTATTTCTACTAAAGCCCATTTAATCTAGGATGTAGGAATAAATACTAAGAAGGATAAAAAGCACTTTGGGGTTGACTTATAGATATTATCTTGAATTTTTTTTCCTTTTGTGCCTAAAAATGTTTGAAAAACAAAATATCCCTTTTCACACTTTTAATTTCTAAATTTTTGAACATAAGTTCAAGTAAATATAAAAGATGTATTTACTACATGATATGAGTATTTTAAAATAAAGCTTTTGCCTTCTTCTGGTTTTCTTATTGCATTGCTCTTAGAGTGTAAAGACCATAGCAGATTGCACTGATGTTGGATTTATCTTAATATGAGTTTCAGTGTTATTTTCTATATAGAGTTATTATTACCAGTTGGGATAATTACTAAATTTAAAAAATTAATTAGAAACATTTCACATGAGAAAACAAAAGCTCATAAATTAGTTCTTATATTTGTGGATGTATTTTGCTAGAATGAAACAGCATGCATATAAAATTTATTTTTCTTTTTTTATATAAGCATTTGAAACCTCATTCCTAATAAGTGAGTAAATGAAAAGTTGGTTATTTCAGTGTCAACTTTTTGAATACTCTATAAGTTGAATGATAAAAAAAAAACCCAACTAGTGATTTTTCATTAGACTAGGGGAGTAAAGTAATCAGTGAATTGTTTGACTCAGTATTTAGCTGCATTGAAAACAGTAAATTGGAAACCATCAGATTTATAAAAGAATACACAGCCCTTTTAGAGAGTCATTCACTTTCTCAGCAGCGTTTTGAATCATCTCTTTGTTGCTGGAGTTTCTACCTTGTGGGCTAATGCACTGACCTAAGATCTAGCCTGGGCCTGGCCTACCTTGCTTTCACAGAAGACGTGAAGGACTCTTGTGAAAAGGGAGGAGGGAGCAGAGAATCAGTGTGTTGTCCTGAGTGAATTTGTTCTCAGGAAGATCACTTTTAGAAGAGAGTATCTATGGCATTTGGAGATCTTGAAATCGATTCTTTCTTGGACTGCCTGAGAGCGTAAGGGAAAACTTTAGTATACATGCACCCCAGTTAGAAGACTGCTTGTTTAGGATGGATGTGTAAAAATGCTTATGTTATTGGAAATGGGGTCCTTTGAATAAAACCTCAAGAATTGGAAATTATCTAACCTGTGAGAAAAGCAAGAGAAGGAAAAAAAAAATAGTATAAAGGTATAGTTTGGTGGATGGATAGCAGTAACTCAATTTTGTTGAAAACAGTAAGAATCAATATAATGAGTTTAGACCAGCATCCTAAAGGGTTCTACCACTGGGATGTACCATCAGTCCTTTTTCTGAGGGATTTTAAAAGAGTTGTAACCTGGTTTGATAATAAAAATTTCAAGCATCAGGAGAAATGCTAGTAATACATTTTCTTTGCTTGATGAAGAGTAGATCAGGATAAAAGGAACAAATAGAGTGAAAATTATTTTCAATAAATTTTACTTGATCTGAATATATGGGAAATGAGTTGCTCATTGATTGTTGTACAGTGGGCCCTGTTTTTAAATGAAGTTCTGTTGTGGTCATTTCTTGGCTATGTAGCCCTAGGAGATGTTTTAATAGTCTCTAAGTCTCATTTTCCTTGTCTATAAAACAACATCTACTTCTTAGGAGAGTAAGCGTTAAATTAGACATGAAATGACTAAATGTAAGCTGTGTTGGCATGCTGGTACATACTAATTGCTCAATTAGTAGTAACTATTAGCCAAAAATTGTAGGGAATTTTAATAAAATAAATTCCCTCATTAGAGCTAATATGAAGAAGCCTCTGACTTTTGACAGACAGCCTCTAAATATTCCAGCTTTTTTTCAGCTGTCAATTACCTGGCAACTTTTTTTGTGTACAGGGGTGGATGTCAGGATCCCTAATATGAGAAGCATTACTGAAATGCATAGTAACAATTCGGCCAATCTTTCATCCATTAAATGTGACAAAGGATGCAGTAGAGTGGAGAGAATAGTGTTTCAGTAGTTGTGAGGTTCTGGGTTTCTCCCTTGGGATCCCTGCTAGTCAGCAGTAAGTCATGAACAGGTTATTGGGCTTCAGTGTCACATGCCAAGAAACGTGGTTGTTGGGTCAAAACCACCTGTGTGCAAGGGGCATATGGTGTGTGAACATGGGTAAGGTTACAGGAGTGTAAATATGATAGGTGAAAAATTGCCTGGATTATGGTCAAGGGCAATACCTGCCCTATTCCACAGCCTTTAAAAAGCCAAGCAAAGCCCCTGGGGGATATGTCTACTGAGCAGGACTTCCAATGTGTGCTTGCGTGTGTAGGACTGAAAGCTCCTTTTCAACTCTATAAATCTTACTCTTTGAATACATTTCATCCCTTAAAAAAATCAATTGAATTTGATGCCCTCTTGAAATTTCTGTTATTAGTACTTGAAAGGAGAGCCTTTCATATAGTAAACCAAATAATACAAAAAAAGAAAAAAAAATTGCAAATATAAGAACATAAAAAGATGTGTCAGAAAAATAATTAAAATTATGTTGTCAGCTTTCCTTTTCCTTTGAAAGAGATGAAGCTTTTCTCAAAGATGAAAATGATTGGTGATATGAAGTCAACATTTAGTAAAATGAATAAGAGCAGAAATCACTTGCCGTTCTGCCTGGTTCTGATGAAAATACATCTAAGAATTGAGGTGACTTTTTAGCCTGAGAATTTATATTTGTCAAAGAAGCTTTTCTACAAGATTCCAGAAGGGCTCTGATCCTATGTGTCTCCCTTGTCTTTTCCTAGTGGAAGCTTTCCAGCTGAAGTAGGAACGGCTAATTAGCAAAGACACAGATCTTCACCTTCTAACTGCAGAAGAATCAGCTCGAGTTTGTGAAGTCTGCAGAGCAAAGGTAATTGCCCATTTTTCTTAAGTTCAAAAAAGTAAAAAGTGGCTTAAGGTTAACTTTCTGTTTCCTGGAAATCTCACAGTGGGAGTCTTGAGGCAGCCACATTCTCTTTGAACTAAGAGTTGGATAAGATCGATGGTCCAGTCATTTCCAGGGTGTTCTAGTAGATAATTGAGAACACTGCAAAAGCATCATAGCTCATCTAAATACCACTTTAGAAATTTCCAGTTTTCCTCAAGAGGGCAAGAGAGGCGAAGATGTGCTCATTATCACCACACATATTCCAGAAGCATCACCAGAAGTCAGGATAAGCCTATCTGCAGGGCAAGTCAGGGGTTCTGCATGCCTAATTAGCTAGGATTAAATTATTCAGCATCAAATGGGAAAACCAGTCAGGACTTCCAATTATAATTCAAAAAAATGTTTCTATTTTACATTGCAATAAAAATAACACTGTAGAGTGAAAGAATCAGATAAAGCACAGTTACAGGAAATGCAGGGGGAACAATTACCATGGAGTGAAATTAGAAAGCTTTAAATGGATGGATGAAACCTGACTGGAATAAACATAGCCACCTCCTCAATAAATTACTGAAAGAATATTCCTCATGGAGACAGTGGTATCTTTAGCCTTGTAGGTCACTGGCATTCCAGGAATGGTCCAATTTCTGTGAGATTGGCTTAATCACGAATGGGGTGGGGTTGGACATTAGATTCTTACCTGATATTACAGTTTGAATCTCCATTGAGACTTAGGTCAAGTAGTGGAGTGTGGAAGGGTGCTCCTGGCCAAGCAGATGGTGGCAGTGATGAGTTTATTAGACTAAGGGTATTTCAGTTTAAGTCAACTAATAATAATGTTGATAATGGAGTGTGTCCATCCTTAACTGCTAAAAATATGAATGATTCTCTTCATCTTGGCTCAGGTTATTTATTAAGGACAGACATACTTAATGGTGAATATAAAATCCCTCCTTTCCAGGTGATGGGAAGGAGGAGGTAAGGAATCCCATGACAATTCAGTTTGAGATCTGGCATCTGGGATAGTCAGACTCTGATCTCCAGAGTCAATTCAATTGTTTCCTATTCAGATAGAGAACCTTGATGAGAGAGACTTCAAAGATGCTTAGGAATGTTGTCTGTATAACCACACAGTCTAAAATTATGTATTGAAGGCTTCTATTTACATAATTATATTTGAATATATTTATCACAATTCATATAGTAGTGCTATCCTGAGTGGACTGTGCAGCCAAGGATAATGAACTAGCTGACATCCTTCTCTTACAAGATAGAGATGGCACTATATGAGCCTGGTTTGTGGAAGAACATTTTGACTAACTCAATTAATCTTTATAGTATCGGTATATTAGCTTCATATTTCTGCTGTAACAGATTACTACAAAGTTACTGGCTTAAACAACACTATTATTTTATAGTCCTGAAGTCACAAGTCCAAAATGGGTCTCCCTGGGTTAAAAATCAAGGTGGTTGCAGGGTTACATTCTTCTGATGGCTCTAGAGGGAGAAGCCATACCTTTGCCTTTTCTAGCTTAAAGGGGTGGCCACATTTCTTATCTCATGGCTCCCTTCATCTTCAAAGCTGCGAGTCAGGAGAGTCTCTTTTTCTTGCTGTATTGCTGAGAGAATGATTCTACCTCTTTCCCCTAAATTAAAGGATTCAGATGTGTACTTAGGGCCCTCCTGGATAATCCAGAATAATCTCCCAATTTTAAAGCCAGCTGTTTAGTAACTCTAATTCTCCCCTGCGATATAAAGTAACATATTTACAGGTTCCAGGGTTTAGGATGTGAACATATTTGGGAGGCCCACTAAAGTAAGTATTAATATGTATATATGTATGTATTTATTTATTTTACAGGTGATAAAACACAGAGATGTTAAGTAATTTGCACAATGTCATGTAGCAAGGAAGTAACAGGTGTAACATTTGAACCTGACACCAAAGTCCATTCTTTTAATTGTTATATTGTATTACCTCTTCTGATATTTTAGCAGCAGGGGATTGGATCATCCCAATTCAACAGAATTAACCTAGCCTCTAGCTAGAATCTAGACGTGCTCTGCAGGGCCCAGTAGGAATCCTGCTCTAACTGACTAACCAGGACAATGCTATTTCTTTCAGGATGGTACTTGCTGGCTTTGCTCTTCCACAGTCCTTACCTAGGTAAGACAACACAGACTGACAGTTTATTTCTCCCTAGATAGCTACACCTTTCCTACCTCATTAATATGTAGTTATCAAATACTTTTTGAGAATTTATCAGGCATTCTGGCTGGCTCTGAGGAATCACAGATTAGTGAAATATTGCTCTTGCATCCAATGATGTCAGAATCATTAGCAGAGAAAGAAAAAAGAGGAATTGCAGGGAAATTTGTTAAGAACTGTTATAGGATGTTGTAGAAGATTGAGGTCCATTAGTTCTGCCTCCAAGGTACCTTCATGTACAACAATATGATATTTCAGTCAACAACGAACCACATATGTGACAATGGTCCCATAATATCATAAGGGAGCTTGGAAATTCCTGTTACCTAGTGATGTTGTAGCTCTTGTGGTGTTATTGTGTAACAAATGACTCATGTGTTTGTGGTGATGCTGGTGTAAACAAACTTATGGTGCTGCCAGCCATAAAAAGCACAGCTCATACAACTGTGTGCAGTAAATAGTACTCAGCAACAATAATAGATAACTATGTTGGGGGCTTATGAAATTCGTATACTATACTATGCTTTTTATTGTTATTTTCATGTACTCTTTCTATTTAAATAAAAAGAAGGTTTGCTGTAAAGCAGTGTGCTGAGTTACTCCGGCAGCAGTCTCATGCATCTCATGTTTCCCTCCTCTCCTGATGGCATCACTTTCTCTGGTGCTTGATTTAATCTTGTGTTGTTTTGTACAGTAGCATACTATACAGGCTTATAGTCTAGGTGTTCAGTAGGCTACCTCATCTAGGTTTGTGTAAATACACTCTATAATGTTTGCACAACAACAAAATTGCCTAACAACACATATCCCGTTGTTAAAGGGCTCATGGTTGATGGTACATGTTGGCTCTGCTTCTCCATGGCCATGCTGTAGCTTAAGTTGCCACCGTCTCTGTACCGAGAGAGTAGTTTCTTAACTTTTATCCTTGCTTCCCCTCTTGAATCCCTACAATTTACTCTTCAAGGATCAATTAGAGTGATTTTTAAAAAATAAAAATATCAATCAAGTTTTATTACCCTTGCTTAAAGCCCTCCAGGAGCTTCCACTGTACTTAGTATACACTTGAATTCAGTAACAAGTTCTGAAACCTTCTCCAAGGCTTGGTTGGCCCTTGTTCATCTCTGCAAACTTATTCCATGCTCTCTTCCCCCTTGCTCACTGTTCTCTCACCAATCAGTTTTCTTCTTAGCCTGCAAATCCCTCAAATTCTGTCCAGCCTTGGGCTCTGGCACGTGCTGCATCCAGTGGTTGGTGTGCTTGTTCCTCTTGCTCTTTACATGTCTGGTTCCTTTTCATCTGTCAGCTTTCAGCTGACCATCCCTTTAAGTAGCTTTCTCCCTTCCTCATTATTTCTACCACAGCCCTCAGTTTTTTCTCAATAGTTTGTGCTACATTGCCTGAGGGCAGTGACCATACCTACAGCCCAGCACAGTGTTTGGCCCACAGGAGGTGTACAATAAATATATAAAAAAAAGATCTAATTTGTGGAAAACAGACCCATTATTCAGTCAAAAGAGATAATGCTAGCACTTTCCTCTCGGGTTGCAGTGGGGACTGCAGGAGAGTTGGGTCACAGAAGAGAATTCACAACGCACTTATTTTGGTGCCTGGCCTAGATGAAGTTATTGTTATTTCACAAATGGATCAGGTAGAGTTTAAATGTAAAATTCCAAGCTTATTTATGTCTTCCAAATACATTTTAATTTTTTACAAGAATGAACAAATGGGGGCTTTTTAAAAGGGAGAACAAATGCAGGTATAGTACAGCTGCATTTAGTTCCACTTCCAGGCCTCTGTTCAGAGCAGCTTGGCCCAGGGCTCTCCCTTCCCCCTTCCTGCGAGGGCAGCTTGCACTCTGGTTTCTCATTATGTTTGTCCCCCTAAGAATTATCTGCCCTAATTGGATACAGACCACTGCTTACTTAGCTTTAATAACAGTTTTGCTTGTTATTAAACAGAATTAATCTTGATTAAGTCAATTTATTCAAATAATATTCTATTTTGATTCCTTGGGGCTCTGTTTCCTTAGGCCTTTATGTTTCTATTCTAAATTCTCCCCCTTTTTTTTTCTCCCAGAGGGCATTTCCTTCCTTCTTTTGTCCTCAAAGTAAATGTGTTTAAAGTATACAAAAAAAGAAAAAAAAAAAAAAAAAAAAAGGAAAAAAGAAAAAAGAAAAAAAAAGCTTATGAAAGGAAATAAATGAGAAACAAATTCCCCTGACTTTGTTCCTTGAATATAGATGGTTGTATTTCCTTTTACTTGTTATTTCAAATAAGAGCTACATAAATGGCAAAGGCCAACTTGTTTCCTGGGCTTGGAGGTAGTTTGTCAGTTCAGAATGGGCCCAGCTGGTTTGTTTTAACTGTCCAATGGCCCTGGCTCACTGGTCTACAGTCAAAACAGGGCTTGCAAGTCATCATTTCTCAGCTGCCATCACAGAGATCAATTTTCTAGCCTCTAGAAACATCCTCCACAAATCTCTGGAAGTACTTTGCAGAAAAAAACTCTCTGGCCTGATTCAATCAGCCTGCTTCCAAAGTTTATCATCGGCCTTGACACCTGAATTTACTCTTGCTCATAGTCTAAGTTGCTCTGGCTGGCCTGCTTCCAGGAGAGCAGCCTCTGGGGTGCTTTCCCACCTGAGGGCTAGTGCGTACTGACCTGTTCGCAGTCTGTCCTCTTGTCCCCATGTAATAAAACATGTGGCTTCAAAAGGCATACAGACTGAGATTATTGGTAGACATTTTCTTTTGCCACATCCATTCATGTAGCATTAACCTTAAGGTATTGCCGTTACTAAGATTAACTCCTAAAATAGAGGGTTACTGCCGGATATGTAAGTGTAGCTGGGCACTCTTGAGAGAAGTCCTTTATTCAGCGCCGATATTTTGTTTTGAAACTTAAGAGGAAATACTTCAGGCGGAGATTTTGTTCTGTGTTGTAGGTCTAATGTAAACTCTCTCATACCCATTTAGCTGTTCTCAATCAAGATTGTATTAAAAACTAATGTCTTAAGGCCTTCCATGAATATAACAAATTACCTTGTCTTATAGTTCTTATAGTTACTACCTCTCTGACCATTTCCAATCTCTCCTAGTCCACATTAGAAATAATAATACGAGTTCGTGTTCCACAGGAGGATTGAATAAAATGATCTTGAACTTTGTAAGATATAAATCCGTATAACTATTGTAATGATTCAGGCAATTGTAATTGTGTGAGTGGGCAATGGATCTAGATCGATCCACATAAACATGGGGTTCAAGTCTAGATGGATACAGAAGGTCATACACCCCATTCAGTCAGCTAGGAAAGTTGGCACAGGGCACCAGTGATCAGGATACTTGATACTGTCAAGTATAACAAATAGGATATATACTGTATACTAAGTATTACAAATTGGGGAAAAAATAGCTTAAAATTACTGAGCACATGTTATATACCAGGGACTGTTTTAGATACTTATTTAATCCCTTTAATACCTCCATAAGATAGGTACTATTCTTATCTTCTCTATATTATAGCAAGGAAATGAAGCCCTAAAAAGTATAAGTGGCTTGCCTAAAGTGACACAAACAATGATTGGCATAGCCACGTTTTGACTCCAGAGTGAATATTCCTATCCTTTATTCTAGGCTGCTTTAAGTCAGATACTGATAAAGTACTTGTCCATAAAATGACCTTAAAAGCTGGGATGGCAAAGCCAGATAAGGCCATGAGAAACAACCAGAATTTAATTGAATATCATTTTAATATATTTATGAGTTGTAAGTCCTATCAGATATAAAGCATATAAAAAATGTAAAATTCTGTCATATTCAGGGATGTTTAGAGCTAGATGAAAGGATATTTAAAATCTTAAGAACCAAAGAAATTCAAAATCCAACCAGGTACTGTAGCAGCCAGAGTGGATTATGAGGCGCTCAAGAGTCACTTCTCTTTTGTTCTGAAGGTCTCATATAGACTATAAATAGGACTCAGTAGGCCTCCTCAGGAACTCAATGGGGACTGGAAAAAAAAATTGGAAATAAAATTGGAAATAAAAGAGAGGAAGGGGATAGAGAATTGGAGATGAGTTGAATAAATGTTGAAAGGTTATGACTTTGAGATATCTGGTGACTTTATCAGGGAACAGAGGGTAATTCAATACTTTGAGGGATATGAATAGTTTGTGTTAATTTCAATTTAACCACAATTACTTTCTAAATGATAAAAGTGACTAATATACACATTAATGACTGCTACTGAATTCAGTAGATTGTGTGTGGTAGATATACAGATCAGATGATAGTATTAGAACCTACTACTTACTGAACCCATAAATACCAGATATTAGGATGAGTAGTTATTGTATATTTATTTAATACAACAACGCTGTCCTATGTCCTATATCCTATATGCATTTCCATTTTACGCACAAAAAAATGGGGCTTACTCAAAACTACATGCCACTTGGCTAGTAAGTGACGGAGGTTGGATTGAACTAGAGTTCCTTTGAGACGAAGGCCACAATGGGCACTTCTAGCAGTGACATGCCAAGGTTGTGGGGCTGGTGGCTCTCAGAGTGGTTTGCCCCAACAGGGAGGACCATTGTTTTGCAGACATTGTTTAGCATTATCCCTGGTGTTAATAGAAAGCAGACTGACTTTAAGTTGGTTTTGCTATTTTAAAATTCTCTGTATACAATGTATCATTTTATTGTCTGTACCTAGAACAGGAAGGGGAGGAGAGAGATGCTAATAGTTACTACTATGTACAACTATGATTCATTCTCCCTGGGAACCTCTGAAAGCAGGGAGGCTGGGATGGATACCCATCAGCTTCTGTCTGCCTTTGGCTGGGGATTTGAAGGTTGGATCCATGCATATCCTAGTTGAGCCTGCTTGCTGCTCACAAGTTCACCTTTGGAGAAAGCTCTTAAGCAGAGAGGTGGAGACACAAGTGCATGAGGTGGGAAGCTATAAGCTTGTTGAGAGCTGTTAACTTTAAGTAAACTTAAGGAGGGCAAGAGAATCTGTGGCGAGGCATCAGCAATATCCAGTATTCCCAATGTAGTCTTAGGAACATGGTATGGGCATCTGTCTACCCAAGGTATCATATTAAATGCTTAATAGCTTGGTTGAATTTTAATGAAAGAAGAAGGCTGCTTGGATTTATATTCATATCCTAGCATAGCCATTGTGAAACTTACTTAAGCAGGTTAGTCTGTTGTGTTTGGGCTATTAATGGAAAGGGAGGGATATTTTCTGAGCAGTGTCTGCTATTTCTTTTATTGATTTTTTCCCAAGGAACAAAAGCCACTTCTTCATTATTAGTGGCAATGGCATTTTCTTAATTTTCAGCCTTTTTGCCCTCTTTGTCCATGCTGTCATATCCTCCTCATCTCTTCTTTCTCCTTCTTCTTCTTTAATAGATTTTACCATCTTTTTCCCAAGATGGGATCTGGGCTGGCAGACAAGCTCCTGGGTCTATCTTGCGGTCTACCTTGAGTTCATTTTGGTCAGTACATATGACTAACAATGGGCAACTTCAAGCAGAAATGAGGGTTATGTTATTAACATCTGATTCCTTTCCCTGAGAAAATCCATTGTAGATAATACAGTTTGGATGAACATTGCTTTCTGCAGAGTGTGATTGGTGATGTTCATGGGACCAAGACAGATTTTTATCTGCTTCTATGGATAATGGTTTCACTGAAGCAAAAACTTGACCCCAGAAGCAGTATAGCTTTGTTTGGCAGTGGTGAGTAGGTGGCAGCTGAATGGAGCAGTCTTCCCTGGCTACTGTGGTAGGGTCATAGGCATACAGGAGAAATGGCTACATCCAAAGAATGGAAACTTTTATTCAGAAATTTGGCAAGGGATTTGAGTATCAAATCAGCGACTATAAAAATCTTAGGAGGGGAATATGAATTTTCACTAAATCATATGTCCCAAGCAAAGAAACTTTTAAAAGGAAACTTGAACTTTATAGTTGACAGGCTATTTGCTACCAGAACTTCTGTAAACTTTTAGCTGCAACACTAATTTTAGCTGATTATCTTTTCATTTTCACATCAAGCTTTGGAATTTAATTTGCCTGCTCTTTAAAAAGAATGAATGAATGAATTCATTTTAAGTATAGGTTATATTAAATAGGCTGATAAGTGAAAGAGACCACACACCACACATGTAGATGAAACTCCTGATTTATTTAGCCAGTGGTTCAGAAAATTCATGGAAGCATCACACACACTGAGTAGGAGCAGATACTACCTGTCCTGAGCAACTTTTCAGAGATTGCCAAGTCCCAAAGTTAGAGATAGTGTGGTTGGGTGGCCTAGAGTGGCAGCAATAGGAAAGGAAAGAGAAATACTTTGGGGATATAATAATTTGGAGGCAGAATAAATGGAACTTTTATGTTGATGGAGTAGGTGTGTGGGTTGAGACAAAGAGAACTCAAGGCAACTGAGATAGGGAAGACTGGAAGTGGAGGAGTTTCCCCACTTTCCACCTGATCAAGTTTGTACTCATTATCCAGACATTCAAGACCCTTCCATTACATTTCCCCACCAAGCCTGAATGCCTACTCTCAGCTCAATAATATTTTTTCTTCTTGTTGAACATGCTTCCAGCATACTTCAGGACCTTTATCCACACCCTTTACTTGACCTAGAATGCCTTTTCTTCTCCTCTTTACTGAAATCCTGCCTGTCTTTCAAATGATGTGTCATATGCTAAATAACTTTGTAAGCAGTGAGAAGTCTATAGATCTTAACTATTATTGCAAATGACTCCATCCATAGACTACTTCCCCTTTCAAACCACTTTTTGTTACGCTCTGCTGGAATCCTCTCCCCCTGCTTTGAAGCACTTTGTTAAGATCATGCATCTGACAGTTACAGTAAGTCCCCACTTCTTGTCGAAAGGTTCTTGGAAACTGCGACAGGCCAATTGATAAAAAGATGAGCTATGTTCTTCTGGCATATTTCTGGTTACAAAAACATCAACAAGCTTCTGAACAAAAACCAAAATCACTTCTAATATTAAACATGGAAATAAATGTGAGCTATACATAACTGTAAGAAAGATGAATAAATACAAGATAATTATTTTTCAACTCACTTATTCCAGTTCAGGGTCAAGGGTGGCCAGAGCCTCTCTAGCAGCTTGGGGTACAAGATGGGACCCACCCTGGACAGAGCAGGACACCTTTCCTTCATAGGGCCACTCAGAACACACTCACTGCACAATGGAGGCATGTCAGTTGACCTCATGTGTTCATCTTTGGGATGTGGGCAGAAACTGAAGTAACTGGAGAACACCCATGCCACTATGGAGAAAACATTTAAACTCCATACAGACAGTGGCCCTGCCTGGGAATTAATCCTCTCCCCTCCAATGTTATAATGAAATGACGTTGAATAAAACAAGGTGATTTGAGGATATGCTGTGTTTCGATGGTATTACTTATTCATGTACATAGTTTTATATTATTATAATTTCCTTGAAGATATGATTTCATGTCTTTTTTAAAATATAAAAAATTATAAAATATAACAGAAAAATGCATACAGTATAAATGTGTGTCTTAACAAATTGTTGTAAAGTGAACACCTGTGAACTCTTACACAGGTCAAGAAATAAATGAATTAGGTTGATAATATCATTAAGTGCCTTTTATAGATTATCTGAAGCAGTGAACATTCTCAAACCCACATTTAAAAATTTTTAATGTTTTCTCCTGTTTTATATTCTAAAGGTGTTCTTCCTTCTATATTGAACTTGTCTTCAAAATTTCTCTTCTAAATAAATTTTATTTAATTAAAATAATTTTGGATTATAGTTAAATTAAAATGAATTTTGCTTCTGACCAAGATAGGGTTGTAAGAACTGGATGCATCCACCTACTAAAACACCTAAAATCAAACCTAAACCAGTAATATAAACTACCTAAAAGGAAATGCAGAGATAAAAGAGATTATTCCCTCCTCCCAAGCCTCCAACAAACAAAACAACGCTAGTGAACCAGTGAGACATACCAACTGACCAAATATACTGGGATGGGCAAAAGTAGGTTTACAGTTGCGTAAGAAAACTAATGTAACAATTAATAAATAACACTATAAGAATAAACTCTGTTTTGCATACTCACAACTGTAAACCTACTTTTGCCCACCCTTTGTGTTTACTTGAAGTCCCTGCAAAACAAAGGGACAGAAATAAGGACTGAAAAAATTTCAAATTTATGAAAACTATATATCCATAGGTCTAAGAAACTCCATAAATCTGAAACACAAGTGCTGAAAGAAAACTGCACCAGCATATCAGAACAGATGTTTTGAAACCCATGGTAAAGAGCAAGATCATGAAAGCAGCCAGAGGGAAAGAAACTGCATTTTTTGAAAAGGACTGAAGATAAGACTATAAGCAGATTTCCTGCTGGAACCAAGCAAGCCAGCAGCCAGTGCAGGAACGTTCTTAAACTGCAGAACGATATAAAAGAACAAGAAAAAAAAGGAATTAAATAAAAATCAGTCAAATTAGAATTCCACAGTAACAAAAAATCTTTTAATAAGGAAGGTGAAATAAAAGATTTTTCGCACATAGAACCTGAAAGAATGAATCACCAAACCTGCACTAAAAGCTATTTTAAAGGAAGTTCTTCAGATAACAGGAAAATGATGCCAGATGCAAACCAGAATCTACATAAAGAAATACAGAGCACCAGAAATTGTAACTATGTGATTAGAAATAAAAGGCATTTAAAAATATTATTTAATTCTCTTTACAAGATAATTCACTATTTAAAGCAAAACAGAAAAATGCATTCTGGGGATTATAACATATATAAAAGTGAAATGTATGACAATAGTAACACAAAACTTTCAATACCTACTAGTTTCCATATTTGCCCATAGAATTTAGAGAAGTAGGACATGACTAATGGGGCCTTTTGGGAAATACTTTTGAATAACCAAACAAAATGTTTTATATAAATAACACTTAAAGTGTCATTTATTTATTAGATTATTTGTTATGAGCAGTAATAGCTAATAGGTAAGGTAGATTGCATTAGAAAATAGCACAAATTGGAAATGATGGGGGACTCAAAGATTAGAAAATTTTAGTTACAGGTAACAGCTAATAAGCTTAGTAATCAATGTATGTAACAAGCTATTGTTTCAGGCACTGGAGGGATGACCCACCTTAGCTCCAGGTGACCATAAGCAGCTCCACCTTTGTGCCTCAGGAGGACTACAAGCAATTCAAGATGGTATCTGAGCCATTACGCTCCAGGGTGAGATGACCACTGCCCAGGACACCGTGAAAACCTACAGTAGCTTTTATCTCATTAACTTGTTCCTTGAATTCCAAACCCCTCACCTCCACCTTTCTTTTCCTTATAAAATGGGCCCATTTATAAGGGAATGTAAGATAGTCTGTTAAGGTACAAACCTGCTGTCTTCTCAGATTGCTGACCATCTGAATAAAGCTCCCATAAAGATTCAATCCCTGTCTCTGCTTATTAGATCTAGTAGGTGACAGGCAGCACAAACACTGGTTTTTCCAGTTTCAGAAATAGCATAGATTTGGAATTTAGCTTTGGGTTTGAGTCTCAACTGCCATTGAGTTGGTTGTGCAATTTGTACTTGCAATTTAAAAAGTTATATTCTGAGTCAAAGATTTTCTTGACATTCTATATAATTATATACTTATTGTTTATTCTACTGTCGTATGATGGCAAGGGCTTGGTTTTGTTCATTGATATTCTTAAACTTTGAAGTATATTTGGCCTGTAGAAGGTGCTCAAGTATTTGTTGAATGAATGAATAAATGTGGGTGAATATATAATACTAGGAAAATTTTATTTCATCTTGTTCTTCAGCTATTTTTGTGCCAGAAATGTTTCTGAGGAAATGATGAAAATTATGATGGATACTCTTACTAGGAAAATTCTCTCTCTTTCACACACACACACACTCACGTTACCTATAACAGAAAGAGATCAATGGACTCCTAAGTTCTAAAACATTTGGTTAAGATTTAAGAATAGATTAGATAAGGTTTGCTTACTCTGTAACATAAAAGTAGTGTCCTCCACAGTCAAGGGTTTCAACTTTTAGACATATTAAAATTCCCCTATGAGGTTCTAAGGTATGTGGGTGAAGCTATTTGGCTGATTGCTTCTTTTCTAAGTAGAGTAAGAGGATTTTTTTGGTCTGTGATCTTCCCATGGTGGAGCTGGGTGGTAAGGCCTGCCTTCAAGATTCAGAGTTGCTATGTCAGAGTGCCTAGTTTTGTAGTGATGCT
The DNA here is from genome assembly GCA_004026585.1 of Noctilio leporinus. Classification (NCBI taxonomy): domain Eukaryota; kingdom Metazoa; phylum Chordata; class Mammalia; order Chiroptera; family Noctilionidae; genus Noctilio; species Noctilio leporinus. The sequence continues at coordinate 43,455 of PVIW01009210.1, forward strand.
ATCTTAGCTATAGTTTAAATGCTTATGTTACACTGGACTTACAATATGGTTACAGAAAGAGCAGATCCCCTAATATTTTATTCACACTTAGTTTAGAAAATGTGCTCTGTCTCACTTAAATACAGTGTTTCTTAAAAATACAATGTAAATTGTGAAACAGTAGTGAATGATTTTTTTTTTTTCCCCCAGAATCAATTCCGCAAAATTGATGCTGATCTTTAGATAGGGTTCCCTTGAAGTAGAACTTGAGATAGGGCTTTGGTAAATCAAATTGTTGATGGGGGTGGAGGGGCAGTGCTCTTTATACAAATGGAGGGAGAAAACTAGGATAAGACAGGGGAAAAAGATGAGCTACAGTGTAACCTAAACTATAGATCAGCTCACACTAACTCACAGGGCAGTCCCAGAGTTTAAATCATACTAATGAGTTGGTCCCATCTTGAAGCACATTTTGTTCAGCAGCTGGCCAGGATCTGCCTTCTAGTTGTCGTGGGTGAAGCTTCCTGGGCAAGGTAACTCCCTTTTGACAGATAGCAATGCTCTTAGAAGGAGGCAGAATTCTCAACACTCAGTACTCATGGCTAGGAATGGTGTGCTGGCTTGCAAAGGGCATCCACTCAAGTACACCCCTTGCCCTGCTCAGACCATTTTGCTTCTCATGTTAAGTTCACTCCATGCTGAACAGCCTCAGGAGGAAGCTTAGTGGGAGGAACTACAGCCCCTTACTGCTGTGGTTTGTCCCAATGTCATAACTGAAACTTATCATTTCTTTCTGCTCCCACCCTTACCAGACTCACCTTCCCTCTGGTGAACACTTCTGCTATCCTAGCTTGCTTGCTTGGGGAATTAATCCAGAGCTGTTCCTTGAGTGGTCTGGGCCCTTGGTTCCATGTCCTTATTAGTCCATGGTTGCTGTGACCTGTCCATTTATAGTTACCATTGGGCATGGGGAGAGCCCGCTATGCCATCTGGATCACTTGAATGCCCAAGTCATTTTCCCAAGCTCCCATTATGTTGCTGCAGTGGCCCTGTGTTCCAGTGATGGCCATTGCAATTTCTTTGCAATTATGGTAATTGTTGTCCTTGCTGTTGGTCTATATTCCATTAGGAACCCAAAGTGACCAAGCAGCAGCTATAAATTTCTATATAGCGGGATTCTCACTTTTTCCCATGGTGGAAGGATTCCATCTCTGGAAACAAAGGCCTCCTGACCCACAAACGTTGTGTTCTAGTAAAGCAAACATTCCCTAGTGGGTCCCTAGGCACGTTTCTGAGCAAGCTCTCTGATTCTATGACTGGGTTCCTTAACTTAAGTGTTTGGGCTACCAGTGCACACCACCATGTACAGGTCATTGGAGTAAGGGGTAGGCTGTGCCTTGAAAAATAGTGCTCTATATCTCCAAGGCATCATCTCCAAGCCATCACATCCACTATGTCTTCAAAAGGTATCACTCTGTCAGGCTGGCAGTTGTTGACTGTGATATATGATAATGCCTGTAAATCCTATGGTCATTTGCCTATACCACCTCAGCTCCTTTGTAGTCAAGTGCATCCCTCAGTCCAAGGTGAAGGTGTGCATGGTGTGTAGGATCCCGGGGCAGTAGATCAGGCACTGGGGGAGGCCTTGATTAGTGGTGCCAGCTGGGCACTGTGGGTCATAAAGGCAAATCAGTTCCTGGAATACAGATCATCTCCAGTAAACACAAAATGTTGCCCTTTTCAGTACGGGAGGGTTCTGGTGTAATTATAGTTTGCTACCAAGTAGCTCATGGGTGAGAAGGAAGGAACCATCTTAGGGCTCAGTGCTGATTTCCATGGCCGGAGGTCAGATGTTACACAGCAGCAGCAGCTGGATCAGCCTTGGTGGGAGGGAGCCCAACGTGTAGACACAAGAAGAGCCTCCAGGTCTGCCAAGGTGACTACTCTGCTCATGAGACTATTGCGTTCATGCTGGGGCTGCGGAAGCCGGAGGCTGGCTGACATCCATTGGCTGGGTTATCCTGTCTAGTTCTTTGCTGCCTTCTCAGAGGTGTGGTCAAAGATCCTCACATTTGTGCCCAGCCTCATAGGCCTTCCACACACCTCTTCCCAGACCTCCTTGTCCTCAGCTTTTCACTCTTCTTATTCTAGGCCCCTGACCAACCACCTATGAGTTTGTGTGTATCCTTACCTCAGGCTTGTGTTCTCTTCATACAAAAATGGGCAACTGAGTGTTGTACCCATTGATGGAATTCCCCACTCTGACTGCCTCACATGTCTGAGTGGGTCTGTAGTGCAGCCTTGGTCCCTGTCTGCTTGTGTGCACACACTGAGCTGACCTATCTGTGACTGCAGTTTGGGAATTTTCACTGTCAGCTGGTCATAGGGAACCTCCTCACGAGGCAAGAGGGAGGCATGAGAGCAACAGGGTAGGTGACATGGAAGTCTGGGACATGAGTTGATACAGTTTACTTGTGACCTGTGGACCAGCTGAATCTTCCATGTACCACTTCCTTTTTTGTTTTTTTCCCCCTTTTAAAATACATTTTATTTATTTTGCTATTACAGTTGCCCCAATTTCCCCCTCTTTGCCCCCTCCACCCAGTACCCCATTTCCTCCAGCAATGCTCCCCTTAGTTCATGTCCATGAGTCATGCATATAAGTTCTTTGGCTTCTCTTTTCCTTTGTCCTTCTTAACATCCCCCTGTCTATTCTGTAACCACCAATGTGTACTTTTTTTCCCCTTTCACATCCAGACAATTCACCATTTAATTACTGCCTTCTGTCAGCTTCTCAAATCATATTAACACAAAGTTTTCTTTTCATTATTCCAAAATGCCTATATTAATTCATTTGTTTAAAGAATTACTCTTTTAAGTAATATGAATTGCAATATTACCAAACACATGCAAAAATACATTTACATCCATACATATTTTTACACATATTTAAAGTACATACTGGATTTTGAAGAGTTAATACAAAAAATTTAAAATATGCCAATAGCTTACATAATTATTACATGTTAAATGATAGTGTTTTAGATATACTGTAACAACATTAAGTAGATTTTTTTCTTCTTTAATACTTACTTAACTCTGGAATGCTATTTTTGTAAAATATATCACAGAAATAGTGTACTGCAGAACTCACTTTTGTGAAATTGTCCTAGAGACAGTGCCAAACCCACAGTAAGGAATGAATTTGGTTTTTGAGTCAGATCCTCCCCACTCCCATAATACAACTCAACTTTATTTTAAGCTCCTGGAACTAGAACTTACTCTTCTTGGAGTTTCCCATCTTAAATAGTATATTTATTTATTTATTTATTCAGGCTGTGCACAGGTCTTATTTCTTTCAATACCCTCTGTTTTTCCTCTACATGTGTTTCACAAGTTGAAGCCTTCAGAAATAATGGCACTTGCAGTGCTCAGCCAGTGCCCAGAGTAGAAATTATTATGTCTACTAAGTTGAGGTAAAAAACAAAAAGCCCTAGGATTTAAATAATTTTGTAGAATAGTATTCTAGCTATTTTTTGAACTTGTGGTTGATTTCCTATGTGGTCCTAAACTAACCCTTGAACTCTTTAAGAGCCTGTTGAGGTAGACATTACGTATGTTCACATTTCAATAATAAAGTTTACTATAAGATTTATTCCTTTTCCCAAGCATCCCCAGTTTGGGAGCCTTCATAACTGGAAATGTATATTTCCATGATTTAGTTGAAAGGAATCTTATCTAATGTATATGGTAATATATTGTCTATGCACATGAATCATATAGTTTAGGAGTTTTCACCTTCCATCAAAATTGGTCTTCATTCTTAGCATCTTTTCTAACCTAGAGATTGACTGATTTCACAACACACCCATGACCAGTTGGTTGCTATTTAAAACATAAATTGCTAACAAAATCTATATATTACATACCCACAAATAAGCACATATTTTATAACAGTGAATAAGAAAAACAGCATGTCTTCTATGTAATATACATCCACATTTTCTTACCTTTTTCTTCTTCCTTAACTGCATTCAATTTTTCTGAGTTATTGCAAGTAACCTGATTTTCCCATATTGTGAAATGATTCCAATCTAAGAAAACTTAACCTGCAGTAATGTGGATATGCTTCCTTTTATTATAATTGTTGCTGGTTTCACTGGATCTTATGGTAAGTTAAATAAAGATTTGAAAAAGTGATGTGGTAAGGCCATGTAGCTATTTAGGAGAATATTATTGCAGTTGTAAAAAAGCAATAAAGAGACTCTTTACGTTTATCAATATTGGAAAGATCCGTGAGATGTTTAGTTAAGTGAAAAAAGCAAGGAGTCAAAGGAAACTATTTAAAACAGATAAATGAAGAAATAGGCACAATTTACCGTTTAGATATATGGTAGTAACCACCAAAGGGACTCAAAGCCGAAACTGGTAAATGTGAGGTTGATGTGACATCAGCAAATGCTCAGAAACTGCTACTTTTCCCCTAGTAACTTTCTATGCTGGTTCTATTTTCTTTTTCTTTTTACTGTCACCTGGAGGTGTTATAGGGATGGAGGGAGAGAGAATTTTGGAGAATGTTCCAGGTCAGTTTCTGGTGGGCTCCTCTGATGCTCATGCTACAGTTACTGATCTTGACCCTTTATTTCAGATTGGCCATTCTCTCAACGTCTGTTCACGTAGCTATTAGGATTGATGATGCCTCCTTCCTGACCCATTCCTCACACAGCACATGGATGTTAGATTCAAGTCTCAGTGCAAGTGCTTCTATTGATTTGCTCTGTTGGGAGAGTAGGCAATCACACTTTTAAAAATCCTCTTATGGCACCTAGGGCTGTGTGTAAGCATCACACAGGAGGATAGACTGCAGGAATGTGGAAGAGGTACTTCCAGTTACAGAAATGTTAAGCATTGTCCATGTGAAGGTATGTGAGCATGCTTCTGCCCGGGGTGCCTTCTCCTACAGGCTTTGCTGGGCTAGCTTCTCCTTAGTGCTAAGCCTCAGCTTCACTGATGCTGACAGAAGCTGGCTTGCCATTTCCTTCCTTTTGCCTTCTAGGCTCTGTATCAGCCCCTTATTGCCTTAAGTGTGTCTTTATTTATACTTATTTATCTGTTTACTTATTTTTTCTCAATCTTCCCCAATTGAATCTAAGCTTCATTTCAAGTTTATCATTTACTTACTATTTGTTGAATGTTGAATGTGAACTTGAATAAATTACTTCATTTTTTGGTGCCTTCCGTAACTTATCAGTGAAATGCAAGAATTTTATCAAACATTGGAAACATTTGTACTAAATGATCAAAATGGTGAATTATGTATATATGTATATATATTTGATAAAACCCATTCATAGCAGTTAATGCTTTAAACAATTCACAATAAATGTGTTTATTCACAATAAAAAAGATTTGAAAAGTGAAATTCAAGTAATTCAAAGAGTTGTTAGAAGGAACAACTTTTATGTGTGGTTAAAAGTGTACACGTGTGCCCTGGCTGGTGGCACAGTGGATAAGGCACCAGCCTGTGAACCCAAAGGTTGCTGGTTCGATCCCCAGCCTGGGCACATACCCAGATTGCAAGTCAGGTCTCTAGCCAGGTCCATGGCTGGAGGCTGGGGAAAGGCAACCATACATTGATGTTTCTCTTCCTCTCTGCCTCTCTCCCTTCCTTTCTCTGTGGAAATAATAAATAAAATCTTTAAAGAAATGTACACATATATACTTTAGGATTAGATTTAGCTGAGAGTGGCAGTAAACCCCAAGTAATGGCTTCAAAAGATAGAAATTTATTTATTTATTTTTCTTCTTCAGTTTCTTTACCTGGGGCTCAATGATGGGCACCTACTTTGGCTGTGGGAATATAAGGATGACCATGAGAGACAATGAAATGTCATGTGTTAAAAGATAGCAGTCCTATCTAAAACTTAGTTTTTATGGATGACAGATTGCTATAGGGACAAAGAGTTCTGCTGATTCCCCTACTGTTTGCTTATGTTTTTCTATGACTGTGAAGTCAGATAAATCATCTCTGTGACCTTGGACTTACAGGTTCATGCCCAGGTGGTTCTAAACAAGGTTGAGAAACCAGAAGTTCATTACACAACCAATTCATAGGGCAAGTACTTAGAGATGATATTGCTGTTGGTACCTAGGGATGTAGCATGGTTTCAAAATCTTTAGCAAGTGTGTCTTAAAAGGCAACAGTGTGAGAACATTCACTTGTGTAGGTAGGTCTTTTACACTTTTCTCTTTGTGCATTCATCTTTCTTCCTTTCTCTGTCCCACTTCATTTATATTAAAAAATTGCTTTGCCTTTTTATTCCCATTTCTTCTGGTATTTATCCCTTAAACTGACCATAATTCAAAAATAAGATTAAAAACAATAATATTTCAAGGTTCATCATTCTTGTGTTTATTGAGTTTTAAATACCTTGGTTTGATTTTTAAATTGGATGGATAGAATATTTTATGAATGGTGAAACCATCAAGCAAGAAAACTTATTTTTTTCACAAACATTCTAGATTTTAACAACTGAGAATTTTGAAACTATTTGTGGAGGATTCTTTTAAGATCCTTAATCAGAGCAAAATCTTCCTTTCAAGAAAGATTTTTCTTTTATTTTTTATTTGTTTTTTTAAATTTAATTTTATTGTTGCATTGCATCTATTTCCTTTTTCCTCCCCTCTGTCTCCTTCCCCACCCACCCACTCCCCCACAAAATCAATCCCGCTTGTTGTCCACACCCATGGTTCTTCCATGCTAGTTCCTTGACTAAAATGTTCCCCTTCTTTACCTACTCCTCCCCCCTCTCCTTGCCCTCTCCCCTCTGCCAACTGAAGGTCTGTTCATTGTATTCATGGATCTGATTCTGCTTTGCATGTTTGTTTGTTTTGTTTATTATTGTCCTGTAATGAGTGAGATCATATGGTACCTGTCTTTCACTGACTGGCTTATTTCACTAAGCATAATACCCTTCACTTACATTCATGTTGTTCCAAAGGGTAGGAATTCCTTCTTTCTTTCTGCTGTGTAGTATTCCATTGTGTAAATGTACCAAAATTTTTTTGATCCATTCATCCACTGATGAGCACTTTGGTTGTTTCCAGGACTTGGCTATTGTAAATAGCGCTGCTATGAACATAGGGGTACATAGGTTCTTATGAATTGGTGTTTCAGGATTCTTTGGGTATAGTCCTAGTAATGGAATTGCTGGATCAAAAGGCAGCTCCATTTTTAGTTTTTTAAGAAAACTCCATACTGTTTTCCATAGTAGCTGTACCAGCCTGCAGGGGAACCCACCAACATTCCCACCAACAGTGCACCAGGGTTCCCTTTCTCCCACATCCTCGCCAACATTTGTTGTTTGTTGATTTGTTGATGATTGCCATTCTGACAGGTGTGAGGTGGTACCTTATTATGGTTTTAATTTTCATCTCTCTGATGGCTAGTGATGTTGAGCATTCTTTCATATGCCTTTCGACCCTTTGTATGTCCTCCTCAGAGAGTTGTCTGTTCATGTCCTTTGCCCATTTTTTAATTGGGCTATCTGTCTCCCTGGTGTTGAGTCACATAAGTTCTTTATATATTTTGGAGATCAAACCCTTGTCTGAGGTATCACTGGCAATATGTTTCCTCATACAGTTGGTTCCCTTTGAATTTTTCTGGTGTTTTCTTTAGCTGAACAGAATCTTTTCAATTTGATATAGTCCCATTTGTTTGTTTGTTCTTTTATTTCCTTTGCCCTTGGAGAAGTAGCAGTAAACATATTTCTGTGTAGGATGTCTAAAATTTTACTGCCTTTATTTTTCTCCAGGATCTTCATGGTGGCACTGCTTATGTTTAAATCCTTTACCCATCTTGAGTTTATTCTGGTGTATGGAGTAATTTGGTGGTCTAGTTTTATTTTTTTGCATGTTGCTGTCCAGTCTCTAAGTTATTGAATTCTGCACTGATCTTGATGATTTCCTTCCTTCTACTTGCTCTGGGCTTTGTTTGTTGCTCCTCTAGTTCTTGTAGCTTTACAGTTAGCTTATTTGTATAAGCTTCTTCTGACCTTTTTAGGTAGGCCTGTATTGCTATGAATTTCCCTTTGAGGACTGCCTTTGCCGTGTCCCATAAGTTTTGGGCTATTGTGTATTCATTGTTATTTGTTTCTGGAAACTTTTTAATTTCATTATTGATCTCATTGTTAACCCATTTCTTACTTAATAGCATGTTATTCAGTCTCCATGAATTAGAGTGTTTTTGTTTTTTCCCCTTGAGATTGGTTTCTAGTTTTAATCCATTGTGATCTGAGAAGATCCTTGGTATGATTTCATTTGTCCTATATTTGTGGAGGCTTGTCTTGTGACTTACCATGTGGTCTATCTTTGAGAATGTTCCATGTGCATTTGAAAAGGATGTGTATTTTGCTTTCTTGGGATGAAAGTTTCTGTATATATCAATTAAATCCATGTCCTCTAGAGTGTTGTTCAATGCCACAATATCCTTGGTGTTTTTTTGTTTGGAGGATCTGTCCATTGTTGATAATGGTATTATAATCCCTTACTATTAATGTGTTGCTGTCCATATCGTTCTTGAAGTCTACAAGGAACTTACTGAGAACTACACCAACATTAAAAAGGACATAGAATGAATGAAAGCCTTGCTGGTTAGAGTATTCTTGGTTGCAGGCCTTTGTTTTCCATTTCTTGGAATACTTCTTGCCTTTCTCTTCTGGCTTGTATTGTTTCTGTTGAGAAATCAGCTGATAACCTTATTAGAGCCCCCTTATATATTATTTGCTGTTTCTCTCTTGATGCTTTTAGGATTCTTTTTATCTTTGAAATTTGTCATTTTAATTATGATGTGTCTTGGAATGGGTCTATTTGGATTCATCCTCATTGGGACCCTCTGTGCTTTCAGGAAAGATGTTTAGAAACAGCCAAAAATGAGTTGAATTTGCTGGTGAAACTTGAACAGCTCTATCCTTTTCACCTTCAAAACAGAGTTTTATTTCCTTTTCCCTGCCTTGGGCAAGCTCTTTAGGCTTCTTGCCTCAATACTCTCCCATGTCTGTCTGCTCAGTTTTGGATTCTGGAAGGCACTGCCCTTAGACCTGAGTAAAAGGGCTATTGTCCTGGTCCTTACATTTTATAGGGCCTGCTCTGGCCCTCCTCCTGCCTGCCCTTCCCCTGAAGTGAGAAGTTCATGGGCCAAGTGGCTCTGCTCTGGGAGCTTATGCACCCCCACCTCCCAAATTAGACCATTCCCTAGGGTACCAGGAACTCCCAAATTCTCTACCCAAGGGTCTCCAAATCCAATTTCAGGGCCTGTATGACCTGTTTCTTAGCTTTCACTACTGCTATGCTTATCCTTGGTAGAGAGGAGGTCAAGAGCAGCTTTTTGCATGTGTATGTGGTTTGTGTGTGGGGCTAGGATGTCAAGGTACATTCATCTAAGGCCCCTCATGGCATCAGACAGAGCTGGGAAGGACAATAAAACTGGTTCAGGGGGCCCTGCAAGTTGGTGGCTGGGGGCCTTCCCGGTGATCACATTTGGATTTAGAATTTTAAGGGGTATGAAAAATTTACCTGACACCCCATCTTGTTACGAAGGGATATTTGTCCCAGTTGGAGGCTAAAACATATTTTATTTCTTATTTTGTTAGCTAGGTTGATAATTTAAAAATTCTGAGGGATATTAGTGAAGGTTGGAGGCTAAAACATATTTCATATTTTGCCTCTTTCATTTGGCAGTCTTTCTGAGGATTCCTTCTTATCTTTCAGTGATGGACTATTTCTTTTTCTCCCCATTTAAGGTGACTCTTCTTGTTTGTTTTTGTTTTTTAGATTGAACTTTTTGAGTTCCTGTCTTTGTGGTGTGACCTTCTGTCCCATAGATATGCACTTTCTTTTCTTCCTGGATCCACCTCTGATGATGTCAGATCATTCCCCAGTCTGAACCTAGTCAGCCTGTTGGAGTCAACCAGAGATTCACTTTGTCTATGCCCTTCAGTTATTTTTTTAAATTTTATTTATTTATTTATTTAAATTTTATTGTTGTTGTATTACATCTATTCCCTTTTTGCTCCCCTCTGTCCTCCTCCCCACCCACCCATTCCCCGCAAAGTCAATCCCATCTGTTGTCCATGTCCATGGTTCCTTTATACTAGGTTCTTGTCTAAGCTGCTCCCCTTTCTTGCCTCTGCCTCCCCCCTCCCCCCAATCCCTTTCCCCCTGACCACTGAAGGCCTATTCATTGTATTCATATATTTGGTTCTGTTTTGCTTATTAGTTTTGCTCATTATTGTCCTGTAATGGGTGAGATCATATGATGTTTGTCCTTTACTGACTGGCTTATTTCACTAAGCATAATACTCTCCAGTTGTTGCAAAGGGTACAAGTT
>PVIW01009211.1:0-53812 GCA_004026585.1 Noctilio leporinus
CAGTTTTCCCTTTTCAAAACAGATTAAGTTGAGTTTTGACCACAAGGTATCAGTTTTTGTTTCTGTTATAGCCTCTAAGAAAATAGAAAGGCTATTTTTTCATATGGTTAAGTAGTGTACAGTGTGAACAGTCTCCAAAGAACACACTTAAGAAAATCATCTTAAATGATGCATTGTAGTTTATTACTATAGAGCTGGCTTGGTCAAAATTTTTTTCAAATTCAAAATTGTAGGGTTCAGAAGCATTTCCATTGAACAATGTAAGAAAATTTCATATTCTCTATCATATGCCTGTGTAATAAAACTAATTATTTTATATAATCTAGCAGTATTTCTCAAATTATCCATGATAAAAGATGTTTTCTTCCTCAAGTTTTCATCTATTGTAGAATAATATTTTTTAAAAAGCTGTCGTTACAGCAAAACACTGTAAAAGTTCTAGACTTCTATTCTTAATTTCTTTACAGTACGCATTCTCACTCAATGGCATCTACTGCCCCCACCCCTGACTATTTTTCAGATGTGAACTCTAATCATAATTGGTCATAGAGCAGCACTGTTCTGTTTTGTAGCACCTTGTGGACAACGCCAGTGCCCTATTAATTTTTGCCAGAGTGACCATACTGGCTTGCCTGCGACTCTGTTTGTTATAGCACTGAAATTCCATGTCCCAAGAAACCATTTAATTTTAGGCAAAGTTGGGTAGCTCTTTCTTCCCTATATTGTTCTTGCAAGTGGCTAGCTGGTAGCTAGCACTTAGTAGTTAAGTGATTAGAATTGAAACTCTTCGTTTTTTTCACAGAGCTGATGTAAGGATCAAACGATATATTGTGTAAATATTTTGAAACCCGTAAAGGCTGTACTAATGAAACTGATACCGTACTTCCCATCATTATTCTCTTGGAATTCATTGCTGACCTTGTGTGGGAAGTTGGTATACAAAAAACTTGGTAACTCAGAAAATATTGTTTGTATCTATTACCTAAAGTGAGGTACGTATGAACATATATTATCTTTCAAAGCTGATTTCTCCTCTTCCAAGAAGGAGATGAAATTTGAACTAAAATTTGAATTGTGATTCTTTAGTCTTAGACTCATGAATTTTAGTGATGTCAGAAGGGCTGATTTCACTTTTAAGTATGTACCTTCTGTTGCATTTGATTATTTTACATATTTTATCCTAGACTAAAAGCCACTTTATAAGGTATTTTTAAATTAAGATTGAAGTAGATCTAATAAGTCTAATACTTGGAATATCTGGATTAATAAGTACAAAGATGCCTAGGTAAATCCTGTATGTATCTAGAAACTGCTCTGTAAATTTCTCAGGTGTAGCAGAGTCCAGAAGAAAGTGAGTGAAACTGTCTAGACAGCCTGCTGATCGCTGAGCTACCTCTGAACAACCCACCTTTTAAAACAAGTTCCACCTATACCTTCTCTGTTTTTTGGTGACCCCATAGTTAGATTTATTTTTAGTCATTTTGGCTTATTTGATACTAAAGTACCTTGTCTAGACATTCCCTTAACCATCAGCCTGATCTCCAGCCTTTTCTATTTAGAGAAATTTGAGAATGTGTATGGAACTCCCTGCTTCTAGAGTTGCTAGTTCAGGCAATTTTTTCTCCATTTATTGGTTATTTACCACTTGTTTCTTTTCTTGAAATATTTAAAATTTTTCATTCTTAAATAAAACCATCAGGGAATGAAATGGCAACACTATTGCTAACCACATTTCTGATGTAACTAAAGAAAGACAATGTGGCATGGTATTGTGTTGCAGGGTAATACTGTCACTTAATGAGTGCTTTTAAGAGTTCCCTTGAGATTGCTGGAAAGCTAGGGAACATGATTCAAAAGGCACTGTATTAGGAATCAGTAGATGAAGGAGGTACTTGGTAGTTATGCCCCCTTTATCTTAAATCTTGTGGGATCTTACAATCTAAGCGAAGATTGTTTTTGATCAGTTCGAATAGGTGTGACCTTTAAGGAAGGTTGGACACCTGAAGCATCATGCTGATTATGTTGAATCTTTACTAGAAGGTTTTGTGAGCCGAGATTGTCTTTTTAGATTCAGGGATATGTTTTTGAGAGATTTTACAAGTTTTGATTATCATTGGTATGTGAAACCTGTTTCTTGTCTGTGGCTAATCTGCTATGTAATCTTAGGTAGGTTAATTTTTTTTTAAAAGATTTTATTCATTGCCTTTAGAGAGAGGGGAAGGGAAGGAGGCAGAGAGGAAAAGAAACATCAATGTATGGTTGCCTTTCACTTATCTCCAGCTATGGACCTGGCTGGAGGCCTGGCTTGAAACCTGGTTATGTGTCCTGGCTGGGAATTGAACCAGCGACCTTTGGGTTCACGGGCCAATGTCTATCCACTGAGCCACCAGCCAGGGCTAAGTAGATTAAATTTATATGGTGAGAAATCCTAGGGTTATTATGAAATTAGATATATGTTTGCAAAATGTATTTTTTAACAATACAGCTTTTAATTCTATCTTCCCTAGCCATATCCCCAAAGAAACATGACAAAATCCAAAATCTAAATTTAAATCCTTAATTGTATTTAGCAAATTGCATTTTAAAAAAGTTGGATGCTTCTTGTTTGTTTTGTTGAAACTTTACAAAAGCATCCAGAACAGTTGCAAGAAGTAAAGAAAGACTGGATTATTTAAAAATCAGATTTTAAAATTGAACTATAGCAATAATAGTAATAATGCATACCAATTAAATTGTTACTTATGGCCCTGGCTGGTGGCTCAGTGGGTAGGCACTGGCCTGTGAACCCAAGGGCTGTGGTTCGATTCCCAGCCAGGGCGCATAACCAGGTTGCAAGCCAGGTCTCCAGCCAGGTTGGTGGTTGGAGGGAGGTGAAAGGCAACCATACATAAATGTTTCTCTCTATCTCTGCCTCCCTCCCTTCCCTTCTCTCTTAAAAAAGAAAAAGAAAAAGAAAAATTGTTACTTACTAAGGGTCAGGTACTAATACAGAATGCATAGCATGGGTTCTTTTCACTTAATCCTAAGAGTAATCACAGGGGATAGGTGTGGTATGATTTATTGGTTAGGAAACTGGGTCTTATACCTGTATCAAGGACTTACAGCACAAAAGAGTGGAACTGAGATTTTTGAGGACAAATTTAGTATTCTGGTGGCCCCAAAGCCTGTTCTAAGGATTATGACAGTTCAGTGCCTTTTTTTTTTTTTTTTGGTGGTTGCTGCAGTGTACAACAGGTTTTTAAATAGCATGTCATTTTCATTCAATACTATTTTGTTATAATAATGTTGAGATCCTGTAGGAACTTAAGTTTTATTTACATCAGGTAACTTATGGTAAAGTTGGTTTCATGATATGTCATTGCGATTCAAGTTGCAGAACCTATGGATAATATTAAGTGAGACTTACTGTAAATTCTCATTGCTGACCATCTTGATTAGGACAACTGGATTGAATCAGAGCGGATCTTTTTCTTAAGAGATCCTGAGGTTCTGGCAATGTCCTTTCTGCTATTAGGTTTAGTCTTTCTACTACATGAAAAGTGATTAAAAGCAAGTGATATATTTGCCTATTTGGATTATCAGTGCTTTAGTTTTGCTTTTATTCCTTGTCTCTATATACAAAAAGTAAAGTAAACCTTATTTTCAGAGAAGCTTAAAATGCTTTCAGAAATATTTTATGACTAGTTTGTTGATTTAATGAATTTTAGTTTTGAAATATGTACAGATACATTCAGAGCCTTATTTAATAAAGTACTATATGAATTCTTACTTTTGCTATCCAAGTAGCAGTTAACTTACATATGGTGAAGAAATCCAGAGTTGTGCCTTAAAATAGCGTATTTGTAGAAGTTATTTCACTTCATATTCATTTTAAACATTTCTGTAATGTTTCCTCTAGACATCAGACTATCTGCATTTCTTGTAGAACTGTCGTTTTCTTTCCTATGATAGAATAAATCTACCTGAAATTACTTACCCCCTTCATTTTGGGCTGCCAAAACTCAAGGAATGAGAAACAAACTTGGCTCAGTATTTTTCAAAACTATGGAGTATTTTTTGTTTCTTTATAAAGAAGGGTGTCATTTTTCCTACAGAAAAATAGCCTTGGAAACTCGTTCTCTCAATGATGCTGTCTTTTTTGCTTAAAAAAAAATCTCTTCTACTTTTTGTCCTTATTTAGAAACTGAAATTTTGGTTATAAAGGGCTCATTGCCCAGTGACCCTGTCTGTCTTGTAAGGCACCAGCTGTGGTCCGGCTGATCTGATCTGAGGTTGCAGCCTGTGCAACTCGAGTGTAGAGACAGCAAGATGTAAATTAGAGTGGTAGAAAGAAGGAATGTGTGTGAATAGCAAGCCCAACCCAGATTACCTGTTCTAGAAGCCAGGCAAGGTATATAGTTAAAATGGGCTACAAAACTGAAAATAACGAGTAGCTATTAGGGCAAGTTGGAGGTAGTCTAGAGAATTCCAGAACAGAATGTGATGGCAGTTTGTTTGGCAAGCTTGCTTTATCTAAAGGGGCTTTATTTTTGTTTGTTCTTTTTTTAAAAACTGTATTGTATTTATTTTTTTAGTTTAATTTTTATTGTATTTTTCCGTTACCACTTAATCCCCTTATACCCCCTCCCCACAGCAGTCACCTCACTGTTGTCCATGTCCATGAGTTCAAGGGGCTTTTGAAGCAATGGAGTTAGTATCAAAGGCAGGAGAACATGAAAACCAGTAAGTGATTATGGAAAAATTAGGCTTTACCAGATACACTTTCACACACATTTTTTGGTTGTTCCTCATATTTGAAGAAGTTATGGTTTATCCCCATTTTATAGATAGATGAGGTCAAGTTACATCGTCCAATTCAGGCCCTCAAAGCCCAGCTTGATTGCATCTGTGTGTTTTTTGCAGGGAGAGGAGTTAGCAGAATTCAGGTGAGAGTAGTATATATTTGCGGTTTTACATTTTGGTTTGAGAGTATTTTAAATAAAAAAGCTTCAACAGAGTTAAATGATTATTTCATTTCTTCATATCATGTAACTAAACAGGATCATCAAAAGTAGGTTTACAGTTGTTAGTGCATGAAACACAGAGCTTATTCTTTTTTTTTTTTTTTTTTTTACTAAAATTTTATTTATTATTTTCAGAAAGAAGGGCAGGGAGGGAGGAAGAAAGGGAGAGAAGCATCAATGTATGGTTGCTTTTCACCTGCCTCCAGCTACGGACCTGGCTGGAAACCTGGCTTGCAACCTGGTTATGTGCCCTGGCTGGGGAATCGAATCAGCGACCTTTGGGTTCGCAGGCCGGCACCTTATCCACTGTGCCACCAGCCAGGGCTTTATTCTTATATTACTATTTGTTAGCGTATTACTTCCCATGTGAACATCTGTAAGCCTACTTTGCCCCACTCTGTATGTATAACCTTTTATGGTGAGAGCTTTTAAAATTTTTGGACCCTCTCCTGCCTTTTTGTAATGTAGATGAGATCATTATTTGATTCAGTTGGTCATTTTCAATCATATTTTGTGTCCATGCATTTAAAAATAAATATGAATAGCACATAGCTTCAATAATGTTTGCTTAATGCCTTGTGAGTATATGTGTGTGCACATGTGTGTATGCACACCTGTGTATTATGTATGTTCACTTTATTCCTGAACAAGCTTTTATCTTGTTCATTGCAAACAATGGTGATGAATGCAGTGATAAAACAACTTATTTAAGTGCATCTACTCATACTACATTTAATGGGAAGTCTCCATTTTTTATATTTGTGAGTATGAATGACAAAGCAAAGCCTGCCTTGGGAATTTTATAATGAATATGAGAAAGATCCTGCCACAGGTAGTTATTAAAATGGCCCCTGAAGTCTTTTATGGTGAATGATTGTCTGAGTCTCTGACCTTCCCTGCAGCCTGTTTTTTTTTTTTTTTTTTTTTTTTTAAGAAAATATCACTTCCCCAGGTCATTCACTTGTTAAATTTTTAAATCCCTACTGTTAAGTTTTAATTTGTACAGTGAATTTTCTATATATATGTTTATAAGTATTACTTGAAATTGTCCTTCTGAAATGAAAGAAGCATGTTGATAATTTACTATTTGTCATCTTTTTTTGAGGAAGGAATGAAATAAATATGAAGGAAATTAGGGAAGAAAAGATAAGGAAATTTTGCTTATCAAACAAGCAAAAGTATGTTCTTACTGCTTTTTTTGTTTGTTTGTTTTCCCTGTAGAAAAATATCATTAAAATCTTAAGATTTCTAGCAAGGAAGAGAAGATGATTAGTAGCATCCATGAGAAAGGTGAGGGTTCTTCTCAAGCATGAGTAGACATTCTGGAATTATTTTTAACAATTGCTTGCATTATTTTTTAAAAGATTTTATTTAGTTAGTTTTAAAAAGAGGGGAAAGTAGGGAGAAGGAGAGGGAGAGAAGCATCTGTTTGCGGGAGATACATCGATGGGTTACCTCTCACCTGTGCCCTGACTGGGAATCTTAACTGGTGACCTTTTGGTTTGTAGGTTGGCACTCAGTCTACTGAGCCACACCAGCCAGGGCACAGGTGTTTACTTTAAAGTTTAGTAAAACAAAACAAGAACAGCAAAAAATGGAATTATCTATTTGCATATAATGGAAACTTTGTGAAAATGTGTTGAAATTTTTAAAAATACAGCTTCACTTATAACCAAGGAAAAACATAAAAGGGAAACTGAAATTTATTGAGTATATATTTTACTCTAGGAATTGTAGAGTTGCATTATCATCATAGGTTATTTTATTTGTCACAGCAGCCTTTCTAATGTTCTAAATCTGTTTTTCACCTTCAATTTACAGGTAAGGAAATATACTACAGAGGTCCAGTAGCTTCCTTGTACTTACGTGGCTAAATCAGTAGATTCATAACATTTTAATATCAAAGCCTTGTTTTTGCTTTTGTCTACCAGGTTTTATTCTTTGTTCCCCTAGACCAGGTGACTGGATATAGAGCCTAAATAAACCTCTGGTGCTAATGATGTCATTGTATCAGTCAGCTATTTGTTACTATAATGCTACATAGAAACCATCTCCAAATCCAGTGGCACACATCCAGAAGACTTATTTCATACACAAATATTTGTGAGTCAACTGGACCTCTCTTGACTGAGGCTGGGCTCCATGGGCGTGGCTCTGGGCTGGGGACTGAGGCTACCTCTGCTCCTTTGGGTCTCATCACCCTTGGGGCAGCAGCTACTCAAAGCAGGGTTTCCCTAGACCAGAGGTTTCAGTGTTACTTCTGTCATTTTTTCATTGGCTTGATGAAGTCTTGTGATTGACTCAGTGTCAAGGATGATGAAAAATGCTATGCTTATGGTATGGGTAGAGGAGATGACTCCGACTTTGTTCTGAAATGGACACTGCCAAATTTTTGATGGCTCTTATGAAGTAAATACAACAGAATAAACAAAGCTCTTTTTAGTTTAATTTTTGTGTGGATTTTCTAAATATAAGTTAATCATGTCTGTGAAAGATATTTAGATTTTTACATGTTAAAACTGAGGTGCCTGAAGACTTATAATTAATTGGCATTGTACTGAGCTGTGACTATCAGAAGTCTACTCATAGAATTATTTTTAGTCTGGTCTACTGACATGTGCCTTCATCTGTTTTACTAACTGGGGTGAAGAAAGGGCATGTTAATGCTATGAAATGGATCACCATTATTTTTTGTCATTAGTATCTGTGTAATGATAAAGAATTAACATTACTTCCAATCCAGTAGTTAGGGGAAATCCATATTTTACTTAGATCTCAATTTAGAGCTAATCAAATTTATTAGGGATGTTAGCTATTTCAGTCTATTTAAAATTGGCTCACTAAAATCTAAGCTTTTGGATTATTGCTTGCTTTTCTCAGCTTTTCATTTTTGCTTCCAGTTCACTTATGGAGATAAGACTGTTGACATAGGAGGAAACTTGTTTACATGGAACAAGTTTAGACCAAAGAGGAAAATGGACCCTGAGGGGCTAACATTACCATTATTTTTGTAATATTGGTCAGGTAATTATAGGAAGCTTTGTTGTGCTACTGAAAATAATCATTGGCTTTATTTTCTTTTTTTTTTAGATTTGATTGTGCTATGTGGATATCAGTAAAAAGAGAGGGTAAATGAATATTCTAAAATTTGAATACTTTCAAAATAAACAAATTATATTTAGTAACTCCTCCGAATTAAAAGGAAGAATAATTTCTAATCTTTTGGATATTGTGTCATCACCATTTGGTCTCCTTTCCCTTCTCTCCTTGGAATAATACTTTTAATTTTATTTTTGTAAATAAAAGTGAGTTAATTAATGTGAGCATTTTATGATTTTCATTTGAACTTGTAGTATCTTTTCTAAAGCCAGACTGAGATCACTATTCCGTGCCATTAGGTAAGGTGGTTAAAATTTCAACCTTGTGTTCTCATAGACCCATTTATATTCAGATTACGTCTCCCTGAATTACATACATTTTTTTGTTATAGTACAACTTAGTGCCAGTGTTGTGTTTGACTCAGCAATACACAGGTGGGCCAAGATGTCTTCTCTGAAGGATCTTTTGGACATAGCAGGGTATTGACACCCTCTCTGGATGTTAAGGAGTACTTGATATAGATCTATATTATAGTAATTGAAAGTTATAGCTATAGTTAACCTGTTTCTGTGTTGTAGCAATGGTTAAGTTAGCAGGAGTGTTTTACTTTAAAAGACTTAGACTCTTAACTCCACTGTGGCAAAGCCCAGGCCGGTCTTACTAACTTCTGTATCCTCAGCTCCTTGAAAAGTACCTAGAACTTAGAAGGATGAATGAATGAATGGATGGATGAATGTTGGTATTAAATACATGAGATTTTCTCTCATTCTGAGTCTCCATCTACCCGCCTAGCAAATTTTATTAGTCTCCATAATCAAATTTTAATGTGGGGAACACAAGCCACAGTAGATTTGTGTAAAGCATATTTTTAAAAGTTAATTCTAGGAAAATTTATGCTAGAAATTCACTTAATATAATTCTGTGTGAAGAAATTACTCTTTAGAGTTTTGCTTATAAAATGAATATGGTTTTTAAAAAAAATTCATAGATGAAACTCTTCTGTAGGCTTACCTTACATGGAAAAAGACAAGGGGGTAAGATTAATGAGCAACAGCAAATTACAGAGAAGCAGGAGGCATCTATCATATGCGGAACTATAGCTTTATTATTAACTCAGGATTATTACAAAATAACTTATTTTTTTATTATAGGGTTTTACTCATTTGATTTCCTAAGCAAATTGTTTTTGTTCTCTTATTCATGGAAAATAAAATTTGATTAAAAAAATAAGAATACCTTTGTGCTTCTAAGCTATTTACATAATTATTTTAAAAATATAAAATTATAAAAAATATGTTTACAAACAATAATTTTGCATTATATTTTATCTTTTAATCATAGCCAGTATTTAAGTGCTGTATACTGTGTAGCACAAAATTAGATTTCTGTTTTTAAAAAGCACATAGATAGACTATGTTTCTAAAATGATGTGGAATATTGGTATTCCCAGGATATGTGTAAGTTTTTTCTTTGAAGGCTGACAATTTATATTGAGTCATTGCATTATAGTGGCAATTTAGCTAGATAATCTAATATAAATTTAAATGCATTTGTTTTAATAGCATATTTTATCTTTCTTGTCTTATTTTCTAATTGAAGAGAAGGGGCAAAAGCTATGTTTATATGGAATTTAAATTTACTTGGATATAGTACTTATGTAATATATTAGTCAATTTTTGTCAAAAATAAAGCACTAAAGTTTTCCTATTAAGGTATTAGATTATTGATTGCAAAAGAGTTTGAAAATATCCTTTTGCCCCTATTTCTCCCTATATAGCTTTCTTGAAGTTCTCTAAATTAGATTTTAAATGCCAATTAGGAGGTTGAGTACACTAAAATAAAAGCAAATGCAACCAAAATGGTCTCACCTTATGGCTAGTTAGGCTTTTGAGAGAGTAAGTGGAACCTTTGCTCTGAGCATGGCTTTGAGAAAGATATTCATCTTAATGAACACATTAATTAGAACCATAACTATTTATAAGATAATTAGAAATGAAGCTTGGTAAACTGAGCTTTTCCTGCAATTAATGGAGGATTAATTACTGGAGGTAATGAAGTGGATTTTTAAATGCATTAGGTGAAGTACAGAGATGAGCAAGGCTTTGTGATAGTTGCATAATTATTTCAGGCTGTTTGAGCATAGCTCATAGGAGATCGTTAATAAGCATCATTGCATCGTTATGTATGCACTTAAAAAGACTCACCACCAAAATGACTGCCTAATTATTTCTAATTGGCACGACTCTGTGTAGACATTGAGCTGTTTGTAGCCATTTTAAGGTTCATTTAACTATCCTTGGGGCCATGTGATAGATGGAAAAAGCTTCAGCTAACATGCTGGCCTTGGCCGGCGCTGTTAATCAATTTTGGTGGGCTTCAGTTTAAATGCATTTGCTCATGCAGAGGTCAAAACCTGAAGTAGACCAAGCAGAGTTTTGCTTTTTGAAACCACTTGACTGTGTTCATTAGCAATTAGTAAAATAATTGTGTCTGTCACTATATTTGGATTTCCGTATGACTTGGTATTCTTTTATCACTGTCCCTTCTTATTTCGTATTTGCTCCACGGGAAACCAAATATTCTTCCAACAAACCCTTTTAGCAACTTCAGTGCAGTGGCATATGTTCCCATATACTACCTTTCTTCATTCATTTGTTAGCTTAAACAGTGTAGTACATTTCAACACAATCATCTAATTTGCTCCTGATTGATTGCTGGTGAAAGTTTCTACCGAAGGACAACATTTTAGGGCTTTTAAGGACATCTCTAAGGAATTAGTCATTAAGCATTAAGAGAGGAAGTAAGAAGTAGTCAAATCGAATTCTGACATTTACCAGAGTTTTGTAGTTAGAAGCATCTATATCTAACATGTTGAAAGCAAAAAATGTATCTCTACATACCCCCACCCCACAAAATGGCACATAATGCAAGCAAGTTGTGTAACGGGGATAAGCTGTGTAATGTCTACACTTGTTTTAAAGCTCACTTTTAAATAAGCATATAACTAATCTAGTGCTTTTATGGAATGAATTTAGAAATGTTTGAATGTCAATTTCAAATGATATATCTTTGTTTCTAACATAATTGATAGAAAGTTTTTAATCTTATATCAGATTTAATGTGACATCCCATTAGCTAAGCATCTGTAATGGTTTTCAATGAGCTTGTTGTCTTGTTACACATAATCATAACCATCTGTGTGATGTTGTCAAGGTATATATGCCATTAGAGCGGTTTAAGAAAACAGTGGTGAAGCAAATTGTAGGCTAATAAAATAAAGATCGATTATGCCTCTTTGTTATGAAAAATGTGGTTCTAATAACTTCTTTAATGCTAATGCTTAAAGTTAAAATTATTTATGCAGAATATTTTAAGGCATTGCCAACTTTATTGAAACTAGATTTATGTACTTAGTTCTCTTAACAATTTCATTATTCAAGAATTTGGGTATTTAAATGTCAATCAGGCAGTGCATATTTCTTAGGGGCTGATTTAATTACTGTGGATTTTAGTCTATTGTTTCAGAATTTAGAAACAAATGGATTGAACTGCTTAATCTCTCAGATCAATTACCCTGTCCTCTGCTAGAATTATGAACTTCTTTTTAGTTTTTGACAATTCCTTTTGAGTATTGTTAACATATAAACTTTAACACATTAAGAGAAAGAGGAAACATGAAGCTAGTAAATGGATTACTTACTTATAAGCATACTAAGTTCTACAAACTCCGATTGTATCTTAATATCATTTGTTTTGTCTTGGTTTTAGGAAATGCTAGTCTGTTTGTAAAACATAAATGAAAGAATAATGAATTACAGGTTGGATGGGATGAGATTGCCTTTTTATGTAATTAGAAGTTCACAATTCTATATTATTGATCAAGTTGTCACAATTGTTTGAATCATTTGATGTTATAAATTGAAATTGAAATTTCAGATCTTGAAATAAGGTCTGTTTTATTTGTACAGTAGTCTTTTTTTTTTAATGTATTTTCTGTTCCTTATGATTTTCTTAATAACATTTGTTTCTCTAGCTTAACGATAATATACAAAATATGTGTTAATTGACTATGTTATTAGCAAGGCATTTGGTCAACAGCAGGCTATTCATAGTTAAGTTTTTTTGTTTTTGTTTTTGTTTTTTAATTTTATTGTTGTATTGCATCCATCCCCTTTTTGCTCCCCTCTGTCCCCCTCCCCACCCACCCATTCCTCCCAAAGTCAATCCCCCCTGTTGTCCATGTCCATGGTTCCTTTATACTAGGTTCTTGTCTAAACTGCTCCCCTTCCTTGCCTCTTCCTCCCCCTCCCCCCGAGTAGTCTATTTTCAAAACCTAATTTTAGGTGGTTATTTTAGGGAATTGGGTTGGGAGACTCCTATTGATAAACATAAGTGGACAAAGTATTAATGTTTCACTTCAGGTAAGTCTATTTTACTTTTAATAAGTTTGTGAAGATGTATTTATAAAAGTTATCAACAGTGCTGTAGAAATATAGGGCAGTATTTTAATGTATTGCTGGCTTCAAATCAGCATCTTGAGGTATACACTGTAAAATGCAGTTCTATAATTTTATTCTATAGGTGTATTAATATTTGCTAATTGCAACATTATGAGAAAGAAAATGTTACTCTAGGATTCCCATATATTTTCATTTTTTCAACAACACAGACATAAGGCAGCATTGCACATTGAGGCTTACCTTTACTTGTTAGTTTTTGGAACTGTAGTTCAACTTCGTCACAAAACCCTGGAGCATAAGGGCAGATAAGCTACTGGAGCAGGGATGAGGCATCCCAAGTGAGTTCCAGTAGACCTGTTAACCCACCTACTGTCAGATACATGAGTGAGGCCATCCTCAGCCATGGGTTAACAAACTAGTTTACTGGGCCTACTACCTGTTTCTGTCAATATAGTTGTATTGAAACATAGCCAAAGTTATTTGTTTATGTGTTATAAATGGCTACTTTCCTGCTACAATGGCAGTGTTTAGTAGTTGCCACAAAGACCTCATAGCCTGTAAGCCAATTAAGAAAAAATTTGTTGACTATACCCCTACACCATTCCACTTACACCCTCGTCATCAGGTGACCTCACTGATGCCATTGACCACTCAGATTAGTTGCCACCGGAGATCAGATAGAATTTCTAGCTGATCTAGAGAATTATGAACAATAATGAATGTTGTTTTAAGTTTCTAAGTTTCAGTGATTTATTATGCAACAAAAATTAGCTGATATAACACTGAAGTATACCTGTAAGAGAATAAGAGTGATATTTCTATATAATTTGGTATTCATATTAAAACATCTCATTGATTTCCATTACTCTTTTTATTTATTGACTTTTTAGAACTTTGACAAAGTTTTTTTGTCATACCTTTTATTAAACTGCATAGTCAAGAGGGTTTATTTTATTCATTGGTTATTAATCATTTAAATTGCAGTGTTTGCAAGTTTTATTGTCGTTTTTTTGGTATAGTGCCTCAAGATTTGTTATCAGATAATTACCACATTTGGTTTTTTTGCTTTACAACTTGTAACTTTTGTTAGTTGTATGTTTATTAGTGGTATTTTGGAGGATGTACTAAGAATATTGGAGGGTCTTTTATTGGATTTCTTTCTTGTATAGCTTACATGATCATTTGAATACATTTTCTTTAAATTCTTCCTAGAGCAAATGTATCACTACCATATTTTGTGTTTTGATTGCCATTTTTAAATGTTTGAGTAGATTCAAAATTATATTCTGAAAGAAAAAAAATTTCTTGCCTCAGGCTTCTATTGGTTTACCTAATAAATGGGGAGGGTAAGAGTTACTCCTTTTGTTCAGACTCTATTCTTTTTTTAAATTAGGATCCTTCCTTTTCATAACAGAGTACTATTTCTATTTCTCTCTGGATTGACTGTCACAATATAGGTCTTCATACCTACAGTAGCCACATAAAATAGTTGCCTACCAGGTATTTGTCAGGGGATATAATCTCAAAGTCGCTGCTATGCAGAACCTTTCCAAAGCTTTGCCAAGAAGAATAATATTATGAAGCAATGCTTGAAGGATACATAGTGTATCTAATTCATTTTTAGTTTAAAATCTATCTCTTACTTAAGCCTAAATCTTATATCTAAACTCATCATATTGACCTTTTCTGAAATTGATTTTACTGATAGTCTTTTGGCATGTGGCCTATATTTAGTGAAGTTATTGCAAATTGCCCTGTGAAACTCATTAGAAGGTTTATTTTAAGGATGCTCTCAGGGTCAGGGAGAGTTGTATTTGATTTGATGGCCTGGTTTGTTTTTATTCTGTGTTCTTACTTCTTTTGAGTTAGCTGTTAGCTTGAAGTCAGATTTTTCCTCTAATTCTAGAAAATGTCAGGGCCTTATGATCTGTTTTGCATATTAACCTCTTTCCTGCTTCTGTTTTCTTTTTTTCGCTTTGTTCTTATTCTCCCTTTAATAATTTTTCTTACTTTATTATCTATATGGGATAATGTAGGAAGGGTATAAATAAGAAATTATGCATGTGAAGTCCTTTGAATTTGTAGTGCTTGAAGGATATATAGTATATCAAGCTTGATAAGATAAGAGCCCACTTAAACCTATTTTTTCCTACTGATTAAAACTAAATCTTCTGGACAAAATGCTAGAGAAGCTAATTCACAGCTTGGAAACAATAGCAGGTAAATTGGAGAGGATAGTGAAAGTTGAAGAGTGACTCATTTGCTAAGATGCACATTTTTGTATCCTCTTTATTGTTTCATATTTCACCCAGGGCAGTCTCCTTGCAGAATTGTACAGTGGGCAGGGGCAGTAAAAACTCTTAGAGAAACCTTTTGTTTCTGGCTAGAAGGAAAAAAGGTTCTCCCCATGTTCTATCCTGAGGACAGCCCCAGATGTGGTCTGTGGAACCTTTGTTATTATTTTCTCCCTCTTTTCTCTCAGTATTTTGTTTACCCCAAGAAACAGTCTGTTCACGTAGAACAACATGATGGCAACATAGGCAGCTAAAACTCCTGCCAGAGGACAGGATGAAGGGGCTCCTGGGATCTGGGGAGTAGAGGGACAATCCTCTTCTTGATTATTACCAGCATATGGCCTGGGCTTGCCTCTGAGCTGAACATGAATAGGCAGACTCAAAGCAGTATTACAAGAACTCTGAAAACCAAAGTGATATTGGAACCACAACCCACACAAAGGAAGGCAGAACTTTTGATCTAAGCCTAACCAGGTTAGTTGCCTGTTAAAACAAATAACAAAATCAACATTCTACAGAGGATTTTAACAGGACCCAGAGTCTTGCAGTACAATATTCAGAATGTCCAGGATATAAGCCAAAAGTACCAGAAAAATGTGACCAATATTTAAGGGAATAGAAAACCAACAGATGCCAAGTTCAAAATGAACCAGATGTTGGAATTAAAGTCAGATGAATTCTTTAAAACAGCTATTATAACTAGGCATGTGAGGTAAAGGTAAACCCTTTTGAAATGAATAGAAAGCTAGAACATCTAAGCAGAGAAATAGAAGCTATAAAAGAGAACCAAATGGAAATTTTAGAACCTTTAAATAGAGTGTCTGAAATAAAAAATCTTATTGAAAGGACTCAACATTAGAATGGAAATTATAGATAATGAATAAGTACCTATCAATAATACCCTTAAAGGTAAAGGAATTAAATGCACCAATCAAAAGACAGCTGAATGGATAAGAACCAACTTTTAACTTATGAATGCTTTAAAATGATCTTGTTATAAATAAATTTTATTAAATAAGTTATAATTTTGTATATTACGTATATCTGCAGGTTAAGTTTTCTTAGATTGGAATTATTTCACAATGTGGGAAAATCATGTTACTTGTAATAACTCAGAAAAATCTAATGCAATTAAGGAAGAAGAAAAAAAGTAAGAAAATGTGGATGTATATTACATAGAAGACATGCTATCTTTCTTATTCACTGTTACAAAATATGTGCTTATTTGTAGGTGTGCAATATATAGATCTTGTTAGCAATTTATGTTTTAAATAGCAACCACCTGGTTGTTGGTGTGTTATGATCAGCCAATCTTTAGGTTAGGAAAAATGCTGAGAATGAAGACCAATTTGGATGGAAGTTGCAAACTACTGAACTATATGATTCGTGTACATAGACAATATATATTCTCATATTAGCATGTAAATTAGATGAGATTCCTTTCAAATAGATTGTGGAAATACACATTTTTAGTTATGAAGGCCCTCAAACTGGGGATGCTTGGGAAAAGGAATTAATGCTATAGTAAACTTCATTACTGAAATATGAACATACCTAATCTCTACCTCAACAGACTCTTAAGTAGTTCAGGGGTTAGTTTAGGATCATATAGAAAGTCAACCACAAGTTCAAAAAATAGCTAGAATACTATTCTACAAAATTATTTAAATCCTAGGGATTTTTATTTTTTACCTCAATTTAGGAGACATAGTAATTTCTACTCTGGGGACTGGCTGAGCACTGCAAGTGCCATTATTTCTGAAGGCTTCAACTTGTAAAACACATGCAGAGGGAAAATAGAGGGTATTGAAAGAAGTAAGACCTGTGCATAACCAAAAAAAAAAAAAAAAAAAAAAAAAAATCAGTCTACTGTTTAAGATGGAAAACTCCAAAAAGAATAAGTTGTAGTTCCAGTAGATTAGAATAAAGTTGAGTTGTATTATTGAAGAGGGGAGGATCTGACTCAAAAACCAAATTCATTTTTTACTATGGGTTTGGCACTGTCTCTAGGACAACTTTTACAAAAAGTGAGTTTTGCAATATGCCATTTCTATGATATATTTCACAAAAAGAGCATTCCAGAGTAAAATAAGTATTAAAGAAGAAAAAAACTGCTTAATTTGCCATAATATATCTAAAATACTATCATTTAACATGTAACAATTATATAAACTATTGGCATATTTAAAATGTTTTGTATTAACTCTTCAAAATCCAGTATGTACTTTAAATATGTCTAAAAAAATATGTATGTACGTAAATGTATTTTTGCATGTGTTTGGTAATATTGCAATTCATATTACATAAGAGAGTAATTCTTTAAACAAATGAATTAATGTAGGCATTTTGAAATAATGAAAAGAAAACTTTGTATTGCTATGATTTGAGAAGCTGACAAAAGGCAGTAATTAAATGGTGAATTGTCTGGATATGAAAGGGAAAAAATAGTGCACATTGGTGGTGACAGAATAGACAGGGGGATGTTAAGAAGAATAAAGGAAATGGAGAAGCCGAAGAACTTATATGCATGATACATGGACATGAACTAAGGCGGGGCATTGCCAGAGGAAATGGGGTACTGGATGGAGGGGAGCAAAGGGGGGAAAATTGGGACAACTGTAATAGCAAAATAAAATATATTAAAAAAAAGAATGGAACTTATAAATAAGTCATTGAACTTGAATATAGATAAACAGATATAACCTAATCTGTAGAATGATGAGAAATGAGTATTAAAAAATGAATGAAATCTCAAGAATATGTGGAAGAACTTTCTCATATGCATATAATTATACTCTCAGAGTGAGAAAAGAGAGAACTTGGTAGAAAACATATTCAAGTACTAGCTAAAATTATCCAAAATTTGATAATAGACACATTTTTAGAATTAAGCAGCTTGGTGAATCCCAACAGGATAAACTCAAAGAAAACCATGCCTAGGCATATCTTAATGAAATTGATGAAACACATGAAGAATCGTTTTGTCATTATTTTTTTTTATTTTTATCTTTAAATATTTTTTTATAGATTTTTTATTTCATTATTTTTAGAAGGAGGGGAAAGGAGAGAGGCAGAGAGGGAGAGAGACATCAATGTATGGTTGCTTTTCACCTGCCTCCAGCCACAGACCTGACTGGAGACCTGGTTTGCAACCTTGTTATGTGCCCTGGCTGAGGAATCGAACCTGCGACCTTTGGGTTCGCAGGCCGGCACCTTATCCACTGTGCTACCAGCCAGGGCTTGTTTTGTCATTATTTTACTGTTGAATGAAGTATTTGTTTTTGATATATGCAGTATAGTACTTTGACACTTAAATAGTCATTAATATATTTCTTGTTGTGCCTAACTGAGAAAACTAAGAAATAAGGAAAAATGGGCTTTTTTGTGTATGTAATTATGAGGATAATTTTTTTTAAAGAACAACTTTTACATGTTATTTTAAGACATTAAATGAAAAGAAATGTTAGCAGTACATCTCTCCTCCAGACTTACTGAGAGTTAGCCTGATGATTGACTAAGTTGACCACTCTAGATTTAAAAAGCTAGCATAAGCCCTGGCTGGTGGCACAGTGGATAAGAAGCCAGCCTGCGAACCCAAAGGTCACTGGTTCGATTCCCAGCCAGGGCACATAACCAGGTTGCAAGCCAGGTCTCCAGCCAGGTCTGTAGCTGGAGGCAGGTGAAAGGCAGCCATACATTGATGTCTCTCTCCCTCTCTGCCTCTCTCCCTTCCCCTCTCTCTAAAAATAGTAAATAAAATCTTTTAAAAAAGCTAGCATATATTTATTCACATTTTAATTCAGGGAATCTTTTAGGATGCTTAATCTATTTTTTAATGTTAGAAATAGTATTTGAAATTTATTAATTATTTTAATAATTTAATGCTTTGAGTTTAACATTTAAATATATATGATTGGTGGAGCTAGATATTATGAATCATTTGATTATAATTCAGTCTTTCGAAATTCCCTAGCTGTACTAGATCTGATGCTTTAACAAAATAGGTATGTGCTTCATGTAAAATGTTATTTTTAAATACTATTTATTTAGGGTTTTTTTCTTCTTGTTTTGATATTACAGAGAGGGGAAGGGAGGGAGGAAGAGAGGGAAAGAAACACCGAAGTGAGGGAGAAACTTTGAGTGGTTGGTTGGTTGCCTTTTACACGCATCCTGATGGTGGATTGAACCTGCAACCTAGGCATGTGCCCTTGTTGGAAATTGACTATGACCTTTCGTCTGCAGGACAATGTCCAACCAACTGAGCCACACCAGCCATGGCATGATACTTATTTTTGATAAAAGCACAGTAGTTATTTATTATTGGTATTCTAATCTTAACTGACATTTCAAGGTCAACTTCAAGTTTTATATTCTCTAAAGCTTTCCTGACTATCATGTTTACTTCCTACTTGGATTATTTATATGTAAATACATGTGTGTACATTATATGTGCATGTATGTGTGTGCACATATGTGTTTATGTATACACACATACATACATTAAGAATTAACCAAGATGGTGGCACAGTGGATAAGGCACCAGCCTGCAAACCTAAAGGTCTCTGGTTTGATTCCCCAGCCAGGGCACGTAACCAGGTTTCAAGCCAGGTCTCCAGCCAGGTCTGTGGCTGGAGGCAGGTGAAAGGCAACCATACATTGATGTGTCTGTCCCTCTCTGCTTCTCTCCCTTCCCTTATCTC
This sequence comes from Noctilio leporinus, assembly GCA_004026585.1. Classification (NCBI taxonomy): domain Eukaryota; kingdom Metazoa; phylum Chordata; class Mammalia; order Chiroptera; family Noctilionidae; genus Noctilio; species Noctilio leporinus. The sequence goes on from PVIW01009211.1 coordinate 19,557, forward strand.
AGAAAATAATTAATAAAATCTAAAAAAAAAAAGAATTAACCAAGAAAGTTAAACACAAATTTACCATATGAGCCAGCAATTCCACTTTTAGGGATCTACTTCAGAGAAATGATAACATTTATCCAGACAACGACTTAGACATTTAATGTTTTTGGCAGCATTATTTATAATAGCCTAAAGGTGGAAACAACCCAAATGCCCACCAACTGATGAATGGATAAAAATGTGCTATATCCATGCAGTGGAATATTATTCAGCAATATAAAGGTACAAGCTATGTGGTATGTGCTATGACTTGGAAGGACCTCAGAAGCATTATGCTTAAAGTAACCAGATATAGTAGGTCACATAGGGTATGATTTCATCTAGTATATGAAATGTCCACAAAAGGCAAATTTATAGAAAATAGATTAGTGATTACCTAAGGTCACAGAGGGATTAATAATGTATGAATATGAGAGATCTTTTGGGGTGATGAAAATATTTTTAAACTGATTTATGGTTGTAGTTGCACAACTTGGTAAATTTACTAGTTTTCAAAAAGTCATTGACTTGTACACTTGAAATGGGTAAATTTATTAGTTTTCAAAAAATATTGAATTATATACATGGATTTTATGAATTCTGTATTCTTTCCATTGATCTCTTTATCTTACAATACTACACTGTTTTAATTGGCTTGATAATAAGATAAATTCTTCTAACTAGATCTTTTCCGATAGGAATGTTTTTGAATAATTTTGACCATTTGTATAGCCATATGATTCTTAGAATCATCTTGCCTATTTTTAGAAAAAGGGTGTGCTGAGATTTTGATTGGGATTTTATTGACTATTACTAAGAAGAAAACTGACATCATATTTTCTATTATTGTACATGAAGAAGTTCATTTATTTTTTTACTATGTTTCATTGATTTTCCTATTATAGTTGTCCCAGTTTTTCCCTCTCCACCTGGTATTTCCCATTCCCAATGCCAGTCCCCCCTTATTCATGTCTGTGGGTCATGCATGTAAGTTTAGCTATTCGATTTCCTACATTGTTCTTAACCCCTCCCTGTACCTATCAGTTGTACTTCATAATTCCTGCATCTTTTTCCCCATTCTCCCCTCCCAACTGATAACCCTCAAAATGGTCTCCATATCTATGAATCTTTATTCTGCTTGTTTGCTTAGTTTGTTTTAGATTCAGTTGTTGATAATTGTGAATTTATAGCCATTTTAATGTTTGTAGTTTTGATATTTTTTAAAAAGGTTTTATTCATTGTTTTTAGGGAGTGGGGAAGGGAGAGGAAGAAAGGGAGAGAAACATCAATGTATGGTTGCCTTTCACCTGCCTCCTGCTGGGGACATGGCTGGACACCTCGCTTACAACCTGGTTATGTGCCCTGACTGGTAATTAATTGAACCAGCGACACTTGGATTCACAGGCTATTGCTCAGTCCACTGAGCCACACCAGCCAGGGCTGATATTCTTTTTCTTAAATAAGTCCCTTTAACATTTTATGTAATAATAGCTTGGTGATGATGAACTCATTTAGCTTTACCTTGTCTGGGAAGCACTTTATTTGCCCTTCCATTCTAAGTGTTAGCTTTGCTGGAGAACATCATCTAGGTTGTTGGTCCTTGCTTTCATCGCTTTGAATACTTCTTGCCCATCCCTTGTAGTCTGTAAAGTTTCTTATGAGAAATCAGTTTATAGTCTTATGGGAATTCCTTTGTAGGTAACTCTCTGTTTTTCTCTTGCTGCTTTTAAGATTCTCTCTTCATCTTTACCCTTTGTCATTTTAATTATGATGTGTGTTGGTGTAGTCCTCTTTGTAGTCCATCTTATTTGGGACTCTCTATGCTTCTTGGACTTGTATGTTTATTTCCTTCGCCAAATTAGGAAAGTTTTCTTTGATTATTTTTTCAAATAAGTTTTCAATTTCTTGTTCCTTCTTTTCTCCTTCCAGCACCCCTGTGACTTGAATGTTGGTATGTTTGAAATTGTCCCAGAGGTTCCTTAGCCTCTTCTTGTTTTTTAAAAATTTTTTTTCTTTTAGATTTTTTTTTTTTTTTTTGCTGTTCCCATTGAATATTTTTTCTTTCCTTCTGTTTCAAATTATTGATTTGATTCTCAGCTTTATCTACTCCATTCTTGGTTCCCTATTAATATTTTTTTAATTTCACTTAGTGTAACTTTCATTTCTGCCTAGGTCTTTTTATGCTGTTGAAGTACACAGTGAGTTCCTTGAGCATCTTAATAACCCATTTTGAACTCTGCATCTGATAGTTTGCTTATCTTCATTTTGTTTAATTCTTTTTCTGGAGTTTTGTTGTTTTTTCATTTGGGTGATATTCTTTGTCTCCTCACTTTGGCAGCCTCCCTGTTTTTGTTTCTGTGTATTAGTTAGAGCTGCTTTGACTCCTGTTGTAGTAACATGGCATGTTGTAGAAAAGTGTGCTGGTAAGTTGGATAGCACGGAGCTTTAGGTAACTGACAGGGTGGAGCACCTTATGTAAACCAGGTAGATGGAGTCTCCAATATGGTATTGCTTCTTTGTGGCTCTGTGTGTGGGAGGACTCAGAAAGGGGACAGTGTTACTCCTGGCCTCTAGAGTTCTGTCTGGGAGGAAGCTTCCCCAGGCACTTGCCCTGATGTCAGACACTTCGGTTTCTCCCGGTGAGCCACTGGTGCCCTTTCAGCTGCTACCCTGGTGCTAAGGCCCTGAGGGAGTGAGTCTGCGTGAATTCTAAGTCTTCTGTGGGTCCTTTAAGAAGAGCCTCCTGAGAATCCCATAGTTTCTTCTATCTCCCCAATCCCCACAGGTTTTTACAACCAAAAATTATGGGGTACTTACCTTCCTGACACTGGAACCCTAGGCTGGCTGGCCTGGGATCTCTTGCTCTTGAAGTGTCCCTCTCAATTTTTATCCCCCACACGCGGGTGTGGGAGCCCCCTTCCACATCTCTGCATCTCCACCCCTCCTACCCATCTGGATAAATGTGACTTCTTTAATTCCTTGGTTGTCAGACTCTCATATAGCTCAATTTCTGATGATTCTGGGTGATACTTGTTTTGTTGTCTAGTTGTAAATTTTGCTGTGGCTGTGTGAGGAGGTGAGCTGTGTTTACTTGTGCCTCCATCTTGACTGGAACTCCTCATGCTGCTCTTTTATTTAATTTTCCAAGTTTATTCACAGGAAGTTATTTCTAATACCTTCCTACATGTTTGATATCATAGATGCTGCTATGATGATCCCTTTCCCATTTCTGATAGGAGTTATTTAAGATTTCTTTCTCTTTTTCTTGGTTAATGTCACCAAGGATTGAGGTATAACTGATGATGGAAGGAGACAATTGATTTGGGGTAATGAACACACAATACAATATGCAGATGATGTGTTATAGAATTGTACACCTGAAACCTATATAATTTTAATAATCATCAACCCAATTCAATAAAAATGTTTTCATGCTATCAACTTTTAGTTTTATTTGATCTTTCTCTTTTATTTTCTAAAATTAATTTTAGTTTGAATTATTTTCTTCCTTCTTTGGAATTAATGCTGTTCATTTTTAATGACTTCTTGAAATGGATGCTTAAATCATTGGGTTTTTTTTAGCCTTCTTACACCTAATATATTCATTTAAAACTATTTTTTCTAAATGCAACTTTTTTAAGTGGAAGTTTTTTTAAAATTAAGTTTACTGGGGGTAACATTGGTTATTAAGATTACATAGCCCTGGCTGGTAGCACAGTGGATAAGGCTCTGGCCTGCAAACCCAAAGGTTGCTGGTTCCATTCCCAGCCAGGGCACATAACCGGGTTGCAAGCCAGGTCTCCAGCCAGCTCCGTAGCTGGACGCAGGTGAAAGGGAACCATACATTAATGTCTCTGTCTCTTTGCCTGTCTGCCTCTCTCCCTTCCCCTCTCTCTAAAACTGATAAAATCTTTAAAAATAATTTTTTTTGTCTGATATAATATGTTTTAAATATTGTTGTTCTTCTCTTAAGGTTAGGTATTTCAGCTTTTACAGCTTTTATTTTTCATGGAAGTTTAGGTCCAGTCGTATTCTGTTTTTGCTAATGACTTTAGATCTTTCTGTGAATATTATTATGGCATGGTTTACTGAGCTGTATAGTAATGTTATAAAGTACACTTTTGAATAGTAGGCTACATGGACCCACACTTTCTTGATTTGGTAGTTCCCAGTGTCTAATTTTGAAGTTTACTTTGTATTCTCCTTCTATATCAGCTTGTCAGTTGTCACTGCTTCCAGTTCTGGCTCATCCTCTGTGTTAATCCCGATAAATATAAGTCATTTAATGAGAAAGTAACTTACTTTCTATTTAATTATCTATAAGGAAAGCTCTGGATGAAAATTTGAGGATTTAAAAATATTTTTCAAGAGGATAAAATGGTTTGTATGATCTTGTTTTGAAGAGAATAAACTAGGTTTTAACATGTTTGTTTTTTTAACACTAAGTTAAAATAAAATGATGGTTGCAAAGTAATTTTGTTTTAAATATATAATCTCCTCTTCACTTTGTGTGCTTTTGAGGTGGGGTCCCACTGTTGGGTTTACCATGCTTTACCTGCTAAAGCTGTTTCCGGTCGTATACAATCAGCTATTTATGCTGTCTCTTGAACTGAATTTGGAATACCTTCCAATCACTCTGGCAACGTGCTGGGTAAAGATCCAGAGGAAAAACAGGAAAAAGTATGATTTTTGAATTTTCAATGAACTATTCAAGATGTTTTAGTTCTGCCTTGCCTTTATTTCCTTTTGTATTTTGGAATAAGACCTTAAAGACATAGATTATGTCTCATTTTAAAATCTACTCTGCTTCCTGTTATATGACATATTGAGGCGGGGGAGGGCAGTGGAGAAAACCATACTGGGATTATTTTTAAATTATACCAAATCAGGAAATAAACTAACATAGGCCTTCGTTTCCAGTATTCTCTCTGATATATACACATAAAACAACGCATCACAAAGCAACACAACGCAACACAATGCAATGCAATACATTACAAATAATGCTGGGTATACCTGATTCTGTTTTTCATTTATAAAATACGGTGACTGTTGAGATAAGTTTTATGCCCCAAGGCTTCTAGCTTCCTCTGATTCTTTTATTACCATTAAAGCCTTTGTTGGGGCACTTAAAATACTGACATAAGCAATTTAGAACTTGTTCACAGATTTGGAAGAGCAGCAAAGAAGGGAATTGGAAATCTTACTTAAAGGCTGCATAATGCAGTCTGATTTGTAAACTATCATTGTGTCCGTTTCAGTTAGTTATATTGAAGGAAGTCTTGCCGCAAGTTACTTGAGGCTTTTAAAAATTTAATTACTTAAAAATGTTTTTAGTAAATAACTTTAGAATGTTTAGGTTTCAAGTTTTTCCTCCAACTTTATAATCATAGAATTTGCTGTATAATTAAGGGATATTAAAATTTTTATCCCTTTTAGTTTTTACTATGAATTAATAAAGTAATCTTTTAATGGAACATTTTTGTGATCTGTATTTTATTTTATTTTTGAATATGAGATCATTATTATTAACGGTTATAAAATAGTAAAGTTATCAGAGTTTGATTTACAATCATATTTGTTAAAAATTTTTTTGATGCAAGGACTTCATGAACTCTTAAAATTTTTTATGTGTATAAGTTCTACAGTTTAGAAAGTGTATTTAGTTGATGTTATTTCCAAAAATAGGATATCAGAGTCAAAATTTGTGTTTAGTCATTTAACTTATCTATGCATTTGGACCTTATTGTTTAAGGAAAATTTTAAGTTTAGTGTCATTGATACCTATATGTTATTTAGCTAGGTAAATAAGTAGTAAAAGTTTAAGGTACTGTTTCATTTGGTTGGTATTCATACAGACATTGCAGGAATATGCTTCATTGTTCTATTTTATTTTGGAAAATTATCAGTTCTTACAAGTATTATTGCTCTAATAATTAAGGACTTCTTAAAACATTTTGCCTTTGGAAAACTAACTTACTCTTTATATATTTAAAAATTAAGGTAATAGGTATAGTCTACTATTGAAATTATTGGCCAGGTAAATATCACTTTAATTTTTAAAATTACATATTCTACTTCTATATTTAAAATGACTATTTTTTTTGCTAATAAGAATTAACAAGTGTGATCTCATACTTATTATGGGCATTCATGAAAAATCTCATTCAAAAGTTGTAAAGTTTAAAATATAATGCCAGTAGCTACCAGCTGCTCAAGAATTTCATTTGCTGATTTTATTCTTTTACTTCTTTGTATTTTAAACGCCTTTATTTAAAAAGTTTAAGTTAAGGATATTGTAAAGTATATAGCATTTTAAGATTAGACGGGATCCAGAACATATAGTCCAATGAGTTAGTCCAATGTAATTGGAGGAATTATTAAATGACACTGACCTCATTTCCTTTAGAACAATGAAAATTAATAGTTTCACATTTTATTAGGCTGATATTCCAGATGTAGTGTACATTTAATTAAGTGTAGTTTCCTTTTAGTTATGGTATGTGTATCTGTTTTTTGTCGCAAATTCTTTCTAGTTTTACAGTTTTCCACATGTTTTCTTTCACCATTTATGATTTTTTTCAAAGCAGAGCTATAAGGATTTAAATCACTTTAGCATGCAGCAAAACAGTTCCCATTCAAACAATAAACGCCATTTTAAAAAGCCTTTAGATCTTCTGTCACTTCATAAATATAAATGTATAAAAACGTTATGCAGTTGTAGTGCCCACCTGCTAATTAAATGCAGATTTTGCTCGAACTTGCTTAAAATCTGTCTATTTGTTTCAACTATGTCTCTGTTCAGAATACATATGGCCCTTGTGAAACTAATTATGCTTATGGAGCAGCTGTTAAATTTAGTGCAACTAATTTTATCCAATATTTTACATTTTAATTGATTACCTGTGAAGAAATTAGCAAATTAACACTTATTGTACAGTAACTGAATCGTCTTTTATGGTTACTTTCAGATTTAACAAGCGAGCCAGGCATTGATGGAATAAAGACATTTCTAGATTTTTAGATAGGAAAAGTTATTGGTGGATCTTGATTATCTGGTGTGAAAATTTAGGAAGACTGATGAGTGATGCCAAGCATCTGTGTGTTCTGTATCTTAAACATGAGAAGCAGATTGGAAAGTAATGGCTTTTTCACAGAATTTTGGTAACATATGGGCTTATCTGGATCTAAGAAGTCTTTGAAGATCTTTGAACTTGACTAAATGACTTAACCTTTGGCATAGTGGGTGGGTTATATGCGTTTTTAGGGGGGAGGCACTGGCATTCTGCATTTCTCTTTTGCTTTTTTTCTTCTTTCCAATTGTATCTTTAATATTTTTTAAATGGGGGGACTGGAGATGATGATTGGGAATTTTTTAATATTGACATGATGAGAACTCCAAGATACTTGGTTGGCTGGATCTACCTTTAATAGGGTGAGTTTAAATCTTTTGATAATATTTCAGAAATGAATCTGTAGATATTTATTTTCTGTTTTATAGATTTTATTTGAAAGGAATACTGCAATCAGATCTTATTGGTAGTGTGCTGTAGTTGAAAGGATGTGGACAAACCTGGGTTCAAATTTCAGCTTGATCACACGTTGGCTCTGTGACCTCTGAGCTTTTCAGAGTTCATTTTCCTTAAAGCAAAAAACACCCAAACCCCGTCTCATCCCAAAGCAAGAAAAAGAGTTATCCCCCCAAAGGATATAACAATAACAATGATATGTTTAAATACTCTGGAGAATTAAAAGAGTTAAATAGAGGAATACAGCTAACACTCTTAGCCTATAGAAAATTTTAGCAATGATAGGGTCAAATATTCTGCCCTGTAATATTGCTAAATAAGGGATATACTAAGCAAGTGTATCATTACACGTACATATTTTAGAACATTAAATATTGTGGTAAAGGAGAGATTGGTTTTGATTTTTATGTACCAGCTTTGAACTTTGATAACTCAGTTATAAAACTTGATGTGAGTTGTAGGTTCAAGTGAATGTATCTGGAAATTTGATAAGAAATATTTCAGTGGGGCAACATACATAGGGAATTACTATGTCAAGAATGTATAAGCAATCCTGTGTACAAATTCGTGAGCCACATACAGCAACTTGGTCCTCTGCCCCTAGTAAGGACAGTTGATCTTGGTCTGTAGTTTAGAACATGTGGCAATTTGACTGATCTAGACAGATTTCTCTAAGGCAAATGTAGGGTCAGCTAGAGACCAAAGTTGAAGAATATTAACCTCCTTAATTCATCTTAGTTAAAATTCAAAGTGTGTGTTTTCACTAAAGAAATAGCATTGTTGTTTTTGGGTGTATTGGAGTAACTCTTTTGGTATTAGGTTTCAGGTACTTTCTGTCAATTAGTTTATGTGGATTAGATTGATTTCTCTGGTGAGTTTCAGATAACAGACTTATACATGGAGTTTCAGATAATTGTTTTTAGCCTGAATGGAAAATTTTAAGTGTCCATTAACAGTGAATGGGAAAACAAACCTTCGTGTAGCCATGATCTAACTTCATCAGGTAATAATTTGCCAATACCAAGGCTTGCGTTTAAGCTTTGTTAGGTTTAGAGTGCCTGTACTTTACTTTCTGGCTAATTTAGTTCCAATATCCCTAGATAGTGCCTTATGTGCAGGGTGCCTCCACTCTGGCTAGTGGAACACTATTTCTCCTGTATGATATTCGGGACTTTCATTGCTTTCCAGTGTATTTTCCCCTGGTCCTATGGAATTTCACCTCACATGCATAGTTGTAGTTTGGAACTTGTCAGATCTAGAGGAGCCCACTGCAGATTTCTGAATCCCTCTCTGTGTCCAACATTCTTTTCTTTGGCCTTGCAGTTTCTAGCCACCTTGGCCTTCTTGAAGGTCTTTTTATTTACTCTGCAAGGTTCTGTTTGGGCTCCCTCCCCTTTCTCTGTGGCTTGTGAACTTCCTCAAGGCAGTAAGCTGGAGCAATTCTAGGGTTCCCTTGTTACTCCTTTCTTGAGGGAATCACAGTCTGTGCTACCTGTTGTCTGATATCTGGAATAGTTTTATACATTCGTCAGCTTTTCTAGTAGTTCGTGGTGGGAGTGCTATTCACATAGCTTTTAACTCCTGTGGGCCAAAGGCCACTTTATTATAGTATTGATTATTTTATGTGTAATTTTTCTATTTTTCCTTTTTCTATGGCTTTATCAACTTTTCAAATAATCAATTTTTTCTTTTTTTCTTATTTTTTACCTTCTTTGAGAATAATTTTCTGTTATGTTTTCTAACTTCTTGAGATGGATGCTTAGATAATTTATTTTAGCTTTTATTCTTTTCCAATATGTATATTTAATGCTGTACATTTTTCCGTGCTGTGATTTACCTATAGACTACACATTTTGATCTGGCATATCTTAGTTTTCATTCAGATCAAAATTTAAAATACCCTTTGTGAACTTATATTTCCCATGGGTTGTATTGAAATGTATTACTTAATTTTCAGATATTTGGAGGCTTTTGTAGGTATCTTTTTATTTGTTTGTTTGTTTTTGCTAGATTCCACTGTAGTTGAAGAACATTTTCTGAATACTATTCATCTTTGAAATGTGTTGAGATTAGTTTTATGGCCCATTATGGGGCTTATTTTAGAAAGTATTACAGATACAATTGATAAAAATGACTATTACACAGTTTTGGGATACAGTTAAGTTGGTGAATTTAACCGCTTTTTCATATATTCTATATCATTACCACCCCCTAAAAACCTGCTTATTTTATCACTTACCAAGAGAGCTCACAGACAAATGCTGATAGTGTATTTGTCTGTTTAACTTCAAGTTCTGTCCAAGCTTCTGCTTTATAAATTTTGAGGCTCAATTATTAAAACTATGCAAATTCAGAATTGCCTTATATTCTTTTTGGAGTGACCTTATCATCATGAAATACCTCTGTTTCTAGAAATGTTTCTTATCTGAAGTATGCTTTGTTTGATACTGAAATAAATTCACCATCTTTCTTTTTGTTAGTACTTATATATCTCTCCCTAGTCTTTTTTGCTTTTTGTTTTTGTTCGTTTGGTTTACTTTTAAACATGTTCATTTTGAAAGGCACCTATAGTCTATTTTTCTTTTTTTCAGTCTTGACAGTCTTTTTATTTCCATTGTATTTAGTCTATGTTTATTAATTATAGTTACATTTGGATTTAAATCTCCCATCTTATTGTTTTCCCTTTGCCCAATTCATTTTTTCTACTCTCTTCTTTGATTAACTATATTTCATTTTCAACTCTATTAGCTTGTTAAACATTCTTTTAATTTTACTTTATGAGCTTAACCTAGAAATTGAAGCATGTCCTTGAGTTGTTGGAGTCTAAAAGAAATGAGTACTTCTATCACTTTTGTTTTCTTTAGCTTTGATACCTAAGGGATAACTTGAGTAGACGTAACCATTGTGCGTATGTCCCCTCCACTCTGGTCAAACTCCTCAGGGAAAATTAAAGCTATTGTTTTGATGTATATCTTATAGTTTAGAAGTCTGATGCCATCTTGACCTCTTTGATGGTGACTTGATTAGAGTATTCTTCTTTATCGTTTATGTGCGTTAACTTCAGCAGGGTTGCCTATAGTTAATCCATTTCTCCACATACACAGTGGACCCTTTCTACATGTAGATTCTTTTAGTTTCAGAAGTATTTTTGAATTAATAATTGGAACATTGTTTTTTCTTCCAGAGTCTCAGGGTGGATGCTCATTTTTCTGCCTCTTTTTATTTTTCTGATGCTTTCTACTAGTTTTATTTGTTAAAAACTTATTTTTCCTGGATCTCTTATCATTAACATCTGTTACGCTTATTATATAGTGTATTTAATGTTGGAGTATTGTGTTATTGTCTCCTCTGCTTTATGGTTTTTTTTGTGGGGCATATTTGTATCACCTGAAAAATTTGATTCTGTTATTTTTTTTCTTACGTTTGCTTTGTACAGGTATAGGATATATTTTTTATTGTCATTCATGATAATGTGAAGGATTTTCATAAATCAGTAATAACAGGCAATTGTATGGATGGACTGAAGGTTTTGGGTGACTTACAAGGTTTTTGGAATGGTGCTGTACTATTATTAATATAGCAAGGTGTAGTTTCTTTAATAAATGGAGAACTTTATGGGAAAAGCTAGATCTATTTTTAAATCCTTTGATACCATCTTGTTTTTATCGAGTCCTGAGCTTCAGCACATTGTTTTCTAGTTTTCTTTTACCACCGTGCCATCAGCGGGCACTTTCCTTTTAAAGTTTATCTTTTCCCCAGAGTGTAGGTAGGTAGGTCCTTTTACAAAATCTCCTTGTTATGGTTTTAGTTGGATTTTGGTTGGAGGTGAAAGTAAATGTTTGTGTTCAAAATGTCAACCTGACATGTATTCCATGTTATTTTATTCCATGTGTAAATTTTAAATTTAATTTTAATGATAGTTTTATTCTATAGCAAATGTAGTCTTTTTTTTTTCTAGAACTCTACATAAGAGGCTATTTAAAGTATTTCTTTGAAAAATAAAATATTAGGATATTTGTTTTGATTACATGTGTTTAGAACTTATTAGCCAATTAAGAAACTTGACAAATTGGTTCTTGAGGGCAGTAATTCATTTTATGTAAGGGTGTTATGGTGATTCTTCCTATTTTGTAGATATTGAAAGCATTTATCTGCTATAATAAGACATCTTGCTGTCCATTTATGGCTTATATATTGTGTGTTCTAGAGTGCCACATTTTTTATCAAATGTTTCTTTGCTTATAATATATCTCCCTATTGGCTTTGGTACTCTAGAGACTTCTAGAGTGATTTATCAGAAAAGTATTCATTTAAGGAATGAAGGACAAGTTCACATCTTAAATTTAAGTATAGTTTCTTTGACTTGTTTGTCTTGGGTCAGGGTAAGAATCTTTACTCTGATATGTCTTTTTAATGGAGACTCTTCAAATATATAATTAAAATTACTTAAATTAAATGAAGTTTATATGTCTAAGACATGAGTTTTACAAATACATTGTGTAAAGTAATTCTCTTAACAACTAAGAAGTCAGCAGCTTAATTCATTTTAATCTGAGATTTTGTGGTTCTTTTTAGCAGCCTTTAACAAAGTTGTTTTGCCTGTTTTGATTTGCTTTCTTTCCCCTCAGGTACTCTCTTTAGTCTTTTCTTCCCCTTGTAGCCTCTAAGCAAGATTAAGAGGTCTACAATATCGGGATTAAAATAACAAACTGAGTGAGGGGATGTCCCAGTAGCTTATATTGCATACTGTGATATTTTAAAACTTACTACTTTCATTAAATTTTATATCATGAATGACTGAACTTATAGATCTGCTATTGTTATAATAGTCCATTGAGCCACACCAGCAACAATTTTTACAATATTTGAGAGTAGCATGCGCTGCTTGTATGAAGACGTACGATAAATAATAAGCAAGATGGTTTTGGAAAATGGCAGGCATATGTTTTCTAGAGTGGAAACTTTGAGTTAGGGAAAACCTTGAGATCGGTTTGGAGGCAACTGATGATTTTAAGAATTGGGCAAATTAGGAAGATTAATAGGTTGGGAAAGTAGGTGCCATAGGGAAGGCAGGGCAGATTGTAATTGATAGAAGGCCTATAATGGCATGTCGAGCCATTATAGGCCTTCTCTGATGGTGTCAGAGTTGTCATACTATGATTTCTGTGGTACAGTGCCAATTTAGGCATTTTCCTTATGTTAAGTGCCCTACTTGACTCTGCAAAGTATCCCCTTTTATTCCTCAAAGATTTGGATAATAGGTGATATGATTTTCCTGTTAAGAGCAAGGTAGTGAAGAACATGTATTTGGCTGCTGAGGGTTTTCTTATAGAGAAGACATGAGTCAACAGCCAAGATGATTATTATTTACCTTCCTATACAAAAGAAAAAATATATATTGAAAATTGAAACTTGAACAACCCTTTGCCAGCCTTAGGAGTTTAAAGGTTTGTCAAAATCAGAATACTGCTCTTACTAAATTGGCTATGGTATAAGGAAAACATATTTCATGTGCCCCTGTTCAGATTTTACTCGTTCACTCATTTTAGCTCAGTCCTCAGTAATTTCTTTACCTATGGCGACCTCCTCCCAAGTCACTTGCCTGTTATCTCACAATTCAGTCAGGTACGATTACTTAATCCTTACATTATCCCTGAAAGGTAGTTATTACTCTCCTTTTGTAGATAAGGAAACATGACCAGAGAGGAAGAAACTTGTGTGAGGACACCATTATGTAAAGAATCATTTATTTATTGTAATAAATAAGTAGTTTAACACATTACTTCTGTAACTTTGGGTATATTAATAGAAGATACATTTCATTTTTAAGATACAGTAAAAACCTGATTTCACCATAATCTAGTTAATTTGTAACCCACAGTGGTTGCACATTTTGTTCAACAGCTTTTTGGGTTTTATTTATTTTTTTTGAAAAGGAACTAACCACTAAGAAATGAACTTACGTTTAAATTTATTTATTTATTTATTTTTATTTTTATTTTTTAATTTTATTGTTGTTGTATTACATCCATCCCCTTTTTGCTCCCCTCTTTCCCCCCACCCACCCACCCATTCCCCCCAAAGTCAGTCCCATCTGTTGTCCATGTCCATGGTTCCTTTATACTAGGTTCTTGTCTAAGCTGCTCCCCTTCTTTGCCTCTACCTCTCCCTCCCCCCTACCCCATTCCCCTGATAAATTTATTTTTTAAAAATCTGAGTTTTGTTGTTGATTTTAAACTGAATTTAACTTATTCCTATTTTGTTACTCTACATTTTCACTAAATGAAAACCAATTACCAGAATTATATTTTGGTCCTAAACAACATAGAACCAAATTAAGATAATATATTGTACATATATACTATACTCATATATGTAATTTATATAGAGAGGTTGAGGTTTTCACAAAAAGTCACCCCTTCATTTTTATTATTATTATTACTTTCTTTTAATCAGAAAACTTTAAATTCTGGCTAATTATTATTCAAAGATTTTAGAATAATTGTTAAAATCTTAATATATCCACATATTATAGAAGGTTTAATTATAAATGAATAAGGCAACATGTGTGGAGACAATAAATTGTGTTGCTCCATTAACAATTTATGTTGAAATTTATTTGGATAACATTGGTTATTATTATTATTTTCAAGTGTACAGTTTTATATGTAAGACATCTGTATACTTGGTTGTATGCTCACCACCCAAAGTCTAGTCTCTTTCTGTCACCATATATTTGATACCTTTTACCCTCTTTGCCTTCCCTCAACCGTCCTTCCCCTTTGGTTATCACCATTCTGTTGTGTGTACCTATGAGATTCTTTTTTATGTTTATTAAAACCTCATCTGGAAAGAAATCATTTGTCTCAAAATTAAGAGAGGGAGTAGCCAAATTTAAAGAAAAAATGATACAAATTTAATTTTTATAAATTAAGATAATAAAGCCATATTGACATTACTAGCAATAAATATTGTAACTTCTCAAAATCATATATTAAAAAAGAAAGTTGTGATCTTATGATACAGTATGTTCTTAATGTACTTAGTGAACCAGTTAGGGATGAAACAGAACAGGCATCACTACCTCTGAAACCCATGTAATTCTCTTCAAGACCAACATACTGTCCTGAGTCTAGGCTTAGTTTATATGATCTTCCTGTTGCCCACATTCTTAATTTTAGATAATTTGTGCTTGCTCTTTTCTTTTCTTTTTTTTTTTTTGTGCCTGATCAGTCTAGCTAGTGATTTACCAAATTTGTTGATAATCTCAAAGAATCAGATTTTTAGCCTTGTGAATTTTCTTTATTGCTGTCTATTCCAGTGATGTTTGTTACCTTTCTTCTACCTACCTTGTGTTTACTTTGCTCTTCCTTTTCTAGCCTCTTAAGGTGGAACCATAGGTAATTGATTTTGGGCTTTTCTTGTTTTCTAATATAAACATTTAAAGCTATCAGTTTCCTTGCTGAATATGGGCTGCATTGCACAAATTCTCTTATGTTGTATTTTCATTTAGTTTTTAAAGTGTTTAATTTTTTTAGTGATTTCTTCCTGGTTCAAGAATTATTTAGAAGTACATTATTTAATTTTATATATTTGAGTTCTTTTCCTAGATGTTTTATTGTTATTGAATGCTAATTTAATTCTGTTATGGACAGACACATATTTTATGTGATTTGCATTTATGAATTGATCTATTGATCATCATGAAGTATCCATTTTTATTTTTGGTGACACTTATAGTTTCTGAAGCCTAGTTTATTTAATATTTACATATTAATTCCAGCCTTCCTCTGTTTACTCTGCATGATATATCTATTTTTAGCCATTTACTTCAACCTGTAAATACCTGTATATACCTGCAGGGTATATATCTCATAGACAGCAGATGGTTGTGTGTAGCTTCTTAATTCATTTGAACAAGCTCTGCTTTTTAATTAAAGTATGTAGTCCATTAATACTTTATTTATTGATATGTTTGTATTTAATTCTACCATTTTATTATTTGTTATATGCGTGAGGATTTGGGGGATTTTTTTTTTTTTTTTTTTTTTTTTGTACATCCTTTCCATCCTCCTTTTGAATTAATGAATATTTTAAAGAATTTAGTTCATTAAAAAATTTTAACTATATTTATTTGTATTATTTTCTTTAAGTGATTGCTATAAGGATTTTGTATATGCCCATTTCGTTTCAGTGCATTAAAGTTACTGTTTCATCATTTGGATGAAATGTAGAAACCCTATAACTGTATAGGTCCATTTAGCTTCCCCATACTTTATTTTATAGATATATATTATATCTACCTTCATTATAACTTTTCAGTAAGACATGATAAATTTTACTTTAAGCCTTAATACATATGTATTTTAAATAGTTTAAGGGAAGTCATTTTTAATAATTACTCATATATTTACCATTTCTAGTGGCCTTCATTTCTTCATCAAGATCCAGGTTTCAGCAATTTCATCTTTTTTTTAGCCTGAAGAACTTTAGTATCTAATGTAATACAGATATACTGTTGATAATTTATTTTACTTTTGCTTTATCTCAAAAATGTCGATCTTAATTTTGGGGGTATAATTTTGACTTTTTTTTTTACCATGTTAAGAATTTAGTTTCATTATCTTTTGATCTCCATTGTTTCTGATGAGAACCAGCATTAATTCATATACTTGCTATCACATGTAATATGTTGATTATTTTTCCTGAACACTCAGTATTTCTCTTTACTTTTTGTTTCATCAGTTTGACTATAGTGTTACTAGTCATGGTCTTCATATTTACCTTGGGATTGACTGAACCTCCAGAATCTGTACATTTGTTTTTCACTAAATTTGGGGAAATTTTGACCACTACTTAAAAATTTTTGCTTCCTTTGTCATTATGTTTTCTATTTCTGAGTTTAAATAAACATGTTTGATAAATTTAAATATTGTCACACAGATCCTAGAGGATACATTTTTCTCTTATTAGCAATCATTTTCTTCTTTGTTCTTCAGATTGGATAATTTCAGTTGATTTATTTTTAAGTACACAGACTTTTCTTTGTTGTTACCAATCTGCTTTAAATCTTAGCATAATCTTAATTTCAGATACTGTATGCTGTTACAGAATTTGTCATTCATATTCTAGTTTTTCTGCTGAGATTTATTAGCTCTATATTCATTGCAAGCATAGTTATACTACTTTAAAATCTTTACTTGCTAATTCCAACATCTGGTTTATCTCAGTCCATTGACTCTTTTCTTGAGAATAGATCCCATTTTTAATGTTTTGTTGTGTATCTACTAATTATGTTTTGAATATCATTGAACATCAGTTCTCTAACATCTCCCACCTTGTACAATTTGGGTCTGGACCAAGTTTTTCATGGGAAAAAAGTCTCAGTTGATGAACAGAACTTTAATTCTCAACCTGACAATTCTTTCATGCTGATAGTTTTATAATCAGTCACCTGTATGATTCAGTTTTTGAACAAACTGCTTTTTGAACAGCCTGGAATGGATTAGGTTTAAGAACTGAGGTTCCACTTTACTCTGGATTTCATCATATTCCTCTGAAGAATACTGATTTTTTAAATTTGTTTACTAATTTGTGTTAGCTGAAAATTAACTTATTAAAATTGTAAATATTCTGCAGTTGAAATTTTAGTTCAATTTTTTCTGTTCTTAATCTATTTGCAGCCTACCCTTTATACGCATGATGTAGATAGGGGTTCAGCTAGAGATATGAATAGAGTGCTTAACTGCTTTTGTTTGTTGGTGGTTGCCTTTAGCCTTTCTTCTGGTTTTTCAGGCTAGAAGGTTTTTTGTTTGTTTGCTTATTTGTTTGTTTTACTTGAGTTATAGCTGTTCTGCATGGCATAGACTTAGGTTTGTTTTCAGAAAAGAAGTGATGAAATAGGAAACTTTCTTGTTTTTGTTTGTTTTTATTTCCCTAGTGTTGGCCTCCTACAGAATTTGTCTTTTTTTGGTCATTATCCAGTGCCTTCATGTGGTTGCTTTTTATAGTTATCTGTAAGATTATCAGTCTGTGTAGAGGATTTCTTATCAATACCATAAGGCAGGATCAAAAATTTTTACTTTTTCACCCTGGCTGGTGGCTCAATGGATAAGGCGCTGGTTTGATTCCCCAGTCAGGACACATAACCAGGTTGCAAGCCAGGTCTCCAGCCAGGTCCGTAGTTGGAGGCAGGTGAAAGGCAACCATACATTGCTGTCTCTCTCCCTCTCTGCCTCTCTCCCTTCCCCTCTCTCTAAAAATAATAAATAAAATATTTTAAATAAAATAAAATAAATTTTTAAAAAATTTTACTTTTTAAAGGCATATAGAATATCCTATTACTATCATTTGCTTCTACTAAGAATAGCTGGACTAAATTAGAGTAGAAGAATAATTTTACTGTAACAATTAGAAGTATGAAATAAGGTTAACTACATATATAGAAGCAGAAATTGTAGGGATAGGAAAATCTCTATCCTTGGATATTTGATTAGATACATTTAGATTTGTTATATCATCTCAGGATACTTGAATAACCTAAGACTTAATTTAAACTTTAAAGACTTCTACTTGCAAACATTTTTTAGCTAAACTTTAATTTTCTGTAAAGTTGACAATATATGTGTTCCCTCATACATTATTTTAACTGAGGGCACTGGTTCATAAATAATCATATTTAGATGCTTGCCTCACAGTTATTTAATTAACTGAATTCATAACTAAACCTAAATACTTTTTTTTCAGATAATGTTTTAAGATATTTTCATTTCATACCAAATACACACTAAATGCATTTAATAAAATCTATTACGCTAGGTCCAGGTCAAGACCTCGTCCACGTTCCCATAGTCGAAGCAGTGAAAGGTCCAGCCACAGAAGAACCCGCAGTCGGTCTCGGGACAGAGAACGATGTAAAGGCAGAGAGAAGGAGAAACGTGGAAAGGAGAAGGATAGAGGCAAGGACAAGGAGTTACACAACGTCAAACGTGGGTAAGTTGCTATTTCCATGAACATTAAGCAAATCTTAAGCAGTGATGACTTAGTGACTTCATGGGAATGTTCAGACTAAGTTTTCATTCTTGGAAGTTTTACTTAGATAGAAATAAAAGCACACAATAGCAAAAGAAAAAAGAATAAATCAAAATAGTTATCTCAAATTTTCTTCCATTATGTTACTTGCTGAAGCCTTGTAATTTAAGAGAGAGGTATATCCCTCGCTGGATATACATATCCTGACAACTGAAGTAGTTCTTTCTGGTGGGTATCGGGAGAAAGTATATTTAAATAGAATTTCTTATACTGAAATAAGACTCCCACTAAATCCGTTGTCTTTAAATCTTGAGAAGATGTATAGAAGTCACTGGGATAGCAGTGAAACTGGGTTTCAAATATAGCCTACAGTCTACATTTACCTATTTATAAAATCTTTCATTAAAAAGTTGAGTATAAACTCATGAACAAAATAGAAGCAGAGGCAAGGGTACGTGGAAGAGACTGACATCTCTCAGAGGGGTGGGAGTTTGGGGTACCTGAATGAAAGAAGGTGAAGGGATTAGCCAAAGAACATATCTGCATAACCTATAGACACAGACAACACTGTTGATGGCCAGAAGGAAGGTGGTTTCAGGGCTGGGCAAAAGTTGACAAATAGGGGGAAAATGGAGACATCTGTAATAGTATAAACAGTAAAAATAAAGTAAGAAAGAAGTTGACTATGCAATTAATTAGAAGTTTTATTAGTTATATCACAACTCTTTAAAGTATATCTTTATAGACTAAATGCAGAAAGCATATCAACAGAGGTGACATATATTTTTGTTCATAGGAATTGCTACTATAGAATATGTAGCTGTTTTGAATAGCATATCTTTTTAAAAAGTGTGCTAAGGTGTTTACATTTTGGGAAAGTTAAATTGCAAAACTTAGAATTTTTGCTCATTTTAATTCATAATTTTTTAAGAAAGTGTTCCAATTTTTATTGTAACTTTTTTAAGTTACTTAATCTTTCAAACAACACATGTCTTATATTTCTTCCTAAGAGAGTAAAACCAAAATGTAGAATCTGGGCAAAAATTATGTAAGATTGGTTTATAGTGTTTCTTGAATTACTATAATTTAAGACTATTATACAATTGAAAGGTAATTTTTATCCCGATTTGTCACCTTCATTCTTGTCCAAACCACAAAAATGGGGTCAAACACTTAAAAAAATCAAAGTGCAAAACACAGACTTGTCATGCAGTCACAATTTTTTTATAGGACAAATTAGTCTCTTTGAGTCTTCATTTATTCTTCTTTTAAATAGGGATATTGATATTTCAAAACCTGTAAGTATTAGAAGCAGTGTGTATAAGAAGTTTAGTGCCATGTATTAGGCATACTTTATAGGTATGTTAGTTATGGCTTTGACCGTGGCAGTGTTCCAGTATCTTCAGTGTAGTTTCGTGTAATAAATTCCTGTTGATGAGGATTTTCTTACTGAGTGCTTGGCAGAAGATGTTGTGATTTGAGACTGTTGGACCCTTGAGTTTTGACAGCAGTTCTGTACTCTTAGAGCCTGTCATATTTTTCCTTACCTCTTATTTCTTTATGCAGCAGGAAGTCACTTATGCTAATTTACCCCTATTTGCATATAGGTTATAGAATTCTGTGGTGCAGAGTGTGCTTAGAAGCCCTTTTAAGTGTCTGTCTGGATCAAAGCAGGGCTGTATGATAGCTGTTGTCTGACACCAAGCTGTGTGGTGTTGTTTTCATTAAACATGTATCATACTTCGAATGTGACAGCAGGCAACTTTGGGCCAGGATAACATGTTTTCATGCAAAATTTATTGAAAAAGACGAGATTTTGTAGAGATCTTGTTGCCTTTCACCAGTGGTGAAGGGTAAATGTTTGGTTCGAAAGAAGTATACCTTTAACATGTGTCATTGTAACATGCAAAAGAAGCTTTCTACTGTCAATTTTATTAAGCAGGTAAACAAATACATCTTTATATAAGTGTATGCCTTGGATTTTTCTTCCTTTTTAAACTAATGTTTTTACAATTTCCTTGTGAACTGAATGACTACCATACAGCAGTCCATTATGTTGTTAGATATTTTCTATTGCAATGAAATTTACCTCTCAGTTTCCATTGTATAGGTTTGCGTATTTGTCACAAGGTATTAGTTTCGTTCAGCAGAAACAATCTGAGATTTTCAAAAAGGCAAGGTCAAGAAAGGTAATCTGACATTACAAAAAGAATATTCAGCAAAACCAGGAGACAAGGTTTCATAAGTTCTCCCCCAGGTCACCAACTTTCTCTTATTTATTATATCAGTACATTTTAATTATCCCAGAGTTTGCCTGATGGGATTTGATTTGAATTATGCTTGATAGAGCACTACATGGCATGAGCTATAGTCTTATTCTTTCTTTTTGTGATTGCCTGGCTGTGAAAGGCCTTAGAATGAGAGAAAGTACTTTTTATTTTATTTTTTTATTCCACAGGGGCTGAGAAATTATAGTTATGTGAAGTTAGTGAGAGAATGAAAGTAGTCTCATGCTGGACTTTTTAGTAAGTTTTATTATATCAACTAAAAAATTTGGTGAGAGCCTTTTCAAGAGGTATTACAAAATTATATTGTCATTAGCATTCAAGAGAAAGAGGAGAGAAGTGAGTTGTGGGTAAAGGAAGGAACTTTGTCTTGGGAACTGTATAGAAGCCACATAAATCTTCACATTCTGACTCATTGTGCTGTAGAGCTATTAAAGGATAATTTTTTATGAAAGGTAAATCATGACTCATAAAAATACATATAAACATACACTGAAGGTATTTAACTCCTTAATTAATCATAATTAGTGAGATGTTACAAATAGCTCAAAGGAGAATCCAAAGAGTAGGCCACCAAGAACACAAAATTGCCTAAGAGATTCAAAGCTGCCTTTTTCCACATGAGGGCAGAAAATCAGTTACAACACCATTGGACAAAATTGACTTGCTTATCAATGAAAAATCATTTGCATTGCTATCAGTTATCTGTAATTTGTGAAATTCTAAAATATCTCAGGCAAAGAAAGGTGGAAAGGTTGGGATAACTTGGAAAGGCACCCTGTGCAGGACTCCCAATAATTTTTGTTCTTATTCATCATTTAAAAATTCTCTTGATAAAGTTATTCTTTTTGACCCTTAAATTTATTCTTTTTTTTTAAAATTTTATTGTTGTTGTATTACATCCATCCCCTTTTTGCTCCCCTCTGTCTCCCTCCTAAATTTATTCTTAAGTAAAATGAGAATAATGATCCTTGAAAAGCTATAAATACTAGAAGCAGTGTGTATAGGGAGCCTATGTAATATTATGTGGTAGGCTGTCAATGATTTGTAGTTATAATTTTTATAGTAGCACTAGTTAAATGAATGATTCTTGTGATTACCAATTACTCAGCTGTTGTTCCTTTTTCTTTTGAATTTTTAAAAAAGATTTTATTCATTATTTTTGGAGAGAGGGGAAGACAGGGAGAGAAATATCAATGTATGGTTGCCTTTTACCTGCCTCTAGCTGGGAACCAGGTTGGGAACCTGACTTGAAACCTGGTTATGTACCCTGACTGTGAATCCAACCAGCGACACTTAGGTTTTCAGGCTAGTGATCAATCCACTGAGTCACACCAGCCAGGGCCACTTTTGAATTTTTTTAAAGGCTATTTCCTCAACTTTGAATACTCTTTCTTCTTTACCTCTTCTGCCAGTTCCATTTATCTTTTGGGGTTCACTTTAGATGCTACTTCATGAAGTATTCTCTACCCCTCACTATTGTGCCCTGCATTTAGAGTCCATACTATCTATACCTAATCCAAATAGAAAACTTTTTAGTTTTATATCTCTAAAATGTGGTAATTGCCAGATTACATACACCTTGTCTATCTTACTCAACATTTGTATTTACTTAGATCATAACAAATACTCAAATATTTGTAGAATAAATAAATGATTATTTTAGAAGTTGTTTCTAGATTAAAAAAAAAAATTCAAGGCCTTGGCTTGTGGCACAGTGGATAAGGCGCCAGCCTGCGAACCCAAAGGTCGCTGGGTCGATTCCCAGCCAGGGCACATAACCAGGTTACAAGCCAGGTCTCCAGCCAGATCCGTAGCTGGAGGCACATGAAAGGCAACCATACATTGATGTCTATCTCCCTCTCTGCCTTTCTTCCTTCCCCTCTCTCTGAAAAATAATAGGTAAAATCTTTAAAAAAAAAAAAAAGTTTAAAAAAATTCAGCTTTTAAGCATATAAAAATAATAAAACTGAATTTCTGTATTAGAAAAATAACCCACTTTTTCCCTACTATTCATGTCTGGTTTAAGTGTACGTATGCACATACACCACCTCCATCAAAGTCTCCATAGTACATTTTGAAAAGGCTGCATAATTTCCACTAATTTATTGTATTTTAAATGTCATCAGGCATGCTATAGTTAATATCATTTAGCATCAGTTGTTTAAAAAAATTAATGTAACTTCTAAGATTTCTATTTTAAATCCTGATTAAAATTCCTGTCCTTGTTGATGATTCTTCATGCCTAGTCTAATTTATTTCAGGATCTTAATTAGTATCACCTACTGTGTTGATCAGATACATAGTTACAGGGCAGATTACTAGATTTAAATATACTATTCCATAGAGAGCTTTTGCTGAAGACCTTGGTGTGTGCCTACAGTTAGGTTGTGTATGACTTTTATAAGCTAAAATTTTTGTATATTGTTATAGGAAAGTGGAGGAAATAAACTTGGAGATTCAGCCAAGTCTTTTCTTCCTAAATAAAATGGCAGCTTCCCTAAAGCTAAGCTGTTGCTTATAATTACTTATTATAGTTCCAATTTTCACTTCATTGTAAAAGCACCTTGGGTATCCCTGATACGAATGATCCTAATCGACATAGAAGCAACCTGTTCATTCTTTGTTAAAAATATAGTTTCATTTCTCACAGGCTTTCTTCCAAGTCTAATGATTATTAGAGTGGCATCATTAAAATCTTAAAACAGATTGGAATAAGCCATAATATATGGTTGACATGTTACACAAATCTTGGTTAGCACAAGTAGAAGAGCAGAAGCTTAACCTTCCTTGATTCACCAGTAAAGATTGGGGAATAGATATCTACATGATGGTCTACTTTTATATCGTAATGTGTTATGATAGATAGTTTTAAGGCAGCTAGTTTAAATGTTTTTAATATCCTAGTAAATGGAGTATGTATAGCCAGATGATAGGAATAACATATGTTTCTTTGAATAGATATAGTTATGGGACACACTTTTCCACTAAAACAGAGTAAGTTATAATACATTCCATTGGTATAGGTATTGTTAACATCTTAGATTTCAAGACATTGAAAGTATATAGTAAAAGAAGAACTCCAGATGGTGTCATTGGGGTTAATGCCTTTTATTTTAGTGCAAAGGATGTGATCCTTGGGTTCTGAGATTGCATATACCTACAGGCAGATTGGGATGTATCTCAGAAATTGGACCTTGTGGGTATAAACGCAAAGCACTTTCTAAATGCTGTTACATATGTGATGATCACTAACACAGCAGGTGCAGTTAGGGAAATGCAACAATGCGTGGTTTTGCTGTTTTAATTTTTTCTGAACTCCTAGAGGAGGTTTTGAGGTGGCAGCCTTTGACCCCTATGGAAATGCCAGTTTTCACAGGCCACCTGGAAGTAGATAGTGAAAGTCAATTTGGTTGTCACGTTGCAATCTTAGCTTCTTTTGCATTAAAAAAAAAAAAAAAAAAAAGAGGAGCAAAGGAAGGCATTCCACATTGGGAAAAAGAAATAGTCGATATCAAATTTTAAAAAGCAATATGCAGTGAAGTAACTTATTAGACATATAATTCCATGAGTTTTAACAAGCTATACAGTTATGTAATTTTTAACCACAGTGAAGATATCTACTTTGTAAAGTATTTCTATCACCATAAAAAGTTTCTACGTGCAGTTTTTCCACCAACTGCCAGCTTTTGTCCAACTGAATAGCTTTACCTTCTCTCAATTCTATAAATGCAACTGTGCAGTATGTAGCCTATTCGATATGGCAGCCTTCCATTTTACATAATGCTGCTGAGATAACTTCAGGTTGTTCATGCATCAGTTCGATCCTTTATATTGTTAAGTGGTATTTCATTATTTTCCAGTTCAAGAGTTAAATAATATATTTTTAATTTCTATACAGTAGAGGAGTTTGTGTAATTTTTGTTTATTTTTCCCCTTAATATTTGGTATAATTCACTAATGAAGCCACATAACATAAAGCTAGTTTTGTGGATTTAATTTTTCTAATAGTTTAATAATAGGACCAATCAGATTTCTATCTCTTTTTGTTTCAGTTTTACTTAAGTTGTATTTTTTTCCTCTAGGAATTTGTTCATTTTCTGTAAATATTCAGGGTTTTTAAAAATAATTTCTTTTTTAAGATTTTATTCATTATTTTTAGAGAGAGGGGAAGGAAGAAAGGCAGAGAGGGAGAGAGACATCAATGTATGGCTGCATTTCACCTGCCTCCAGCTACTGATGTGGCTGGAGACCTGGCTTGCAACCTGGTTATGTGCCCTGACTAGGGAATCGAACCAGGTGCCTTTGGGTTCACAGGCTGGCACCTATCCACTGAGCCACCAGCCAGGGCAACAATGAATATTTTTTATGTGCCTATTTAAAATCCATATAACTTTTCAGCTGTTTTGCCTGTTTTAAAATTAGGTTGTTAGCCCTGGCTGGTGGCACAGTGGATAAGGCACTGATCTGCAAACCCAAAGGTTGCTGGTTCAATTTCCAGTCCGGGTAACATAACCAGGTTGCAAGCCAGGTCTCCAGCCAGGTCCGTAGCTGGAGGCAAGTGAAAGGCAACCATACATGGATGTTTTTCTCCCTTTCTTCCTCCCTCCCTGCCCTTCTCTACAAAAATAATCAATAAAAACTTTAATAAGTAAATACATACATACATTTTAAAAATAAATAAATAAATGAAATTAGGTTGTATTTTCTTACTAGTGAATTTGTGAGGTCTTTAAATATTTTGTATACAAGTCCTTTGTTGACTATGTGATTTGAAAGTGTGATGTTGAATGTCTTTTTATATGTTTATCAGTCATTTACATTCTTTTGTGAACTATCTGTTCAAATCATTTACACACTTAAAAATTTTTTCCTAACGTGAACTTGTAAGAAGGCTCTTATATATTTTGAGTACAAGCCATTTGTCTAGTACATGTGCTATGAATTTGTTTTCCTTATCTGCAACCTATATTTTCATTTTTAATGGTGTTATTTGCAGAACAAAAGGCTTTCATTTTGGTGAAGTTATTTTATTGATTATGCCTTTAATGTATGTTGCTTTTGGTGGCATGTCTTAAGAATTCTTTTGGTGAACTTCAGGACATGAAGAATTTTCTCTGACATTTTCTAAAAATTTTATTTTACGGTTTTAAAATTTACAATTAGAGCTATAATGTATTTTGAGTTTTTCTTGGTATAAAATGTAAGGTTTATGTTGAGATTTTTTTGCACATGTATATTTAAATGTTTAATTTAAATTGTTACAAAACAATTTGTTGAAAAAAAACTAATATTTCTTTACTGAATTGGTTTTGCACTTGTCAGAAACTCAGAAGCATTGTTGGAGACTTCAGTACTTCTTTCTCAGTAATCAAAGTAACAGATGGAAATTATGTTGTTATGCTTTATGTTGTCTCAAAGGTTTCTTAAGCTCTCTTTATTTCTTAAAAAAAATTGTTTTCGTTTGTTTTTGCTGCTCTTCCTGGGTTTCTTTTCCCCCTACCTTGTATTCCAAATTGCTAACTCTGCCCTCTGCTTCATCTAACCTACTGTTTATTCCTTCCAGTGTATTATTTTTTCAGATATTTTCTTTATTTCTGATTTGTCCCTTTTTATTATTTCTATGTCTTTTGCCATGCTATCAAGTATTCTTATAATCAATACTCTAAACTCTATACCTGAGGAATTGCTTACCTCCCTCTTTTTTAGTTCTTCTTTTGAATAGTTTTCTTGTTCTTTCACTTGGGGCCTGTTTGCCTTCCCATTTGGGCTGCTTCTGTATATTTGTTTCTGTATATTAGGTAGGTCTGCAAAGACTGTTATGAGCCTCTGTTGGGCACTACCTGTGACTGGACTTGGGCAGTTTGCTTGGGATCCACAGTATGTGGCTTCCTCTGCTGAGCCTCAGTGTGTGCAAAAAGAACCAGGCTGTGCACTGAGGCTGGCTTCTACCAGTACTGAGCCCAGGAGAGGGTCAGCTAAAGTCTTAAAGCCCCCAGCAATCCCCCTTAGTTATCAAATTCAGTCACTGAGATTATAGTCTCTAGCTGTACTCTGAAACTAGGCTTAAGCTCTACAGGAGGGCAGACTAATTCTTGCTGGTGGGGCTATTGCTTCCTCTTAGGCTGATGCCACTTAAAGGGTAGTGCTCTACCTGAAAAGATGGCTCCTAGAGTATGGGGAATGACTCAGCATAGGGATTCTGGTGGCTGTTTCTTCAGATCTATCCCTAGAGGCACCAACCCCAGATTCTCCTCAAGCATCTCTAGTCCACTCTGCCCTCCTTCTGCTGGAATCCGGGGTAGGTGACTGCAAACAAAATTTTGCGTGTTGGCCCTTTAAGGGATTCTATGCATCTCTAGCCATTCCTTCCTTACAGACAGAAACCTTGCTGCTTTTCACGGCCAGATGTTGTTTGGGATCCTTTCCTGGTTCTGGTGTTGCAGGCTAGAAAGCCCAGCTTAGTGTTTAGACCCCACACTTCTTGGGGAGGTTCCTGGCCACTAAAATATCCCTCCAGAACTTCAGCTGCCACCCACAGGAGCCCAGCCAGCTCTCTTGCGCCTCCTGTACATTCCCTACCAGTCTGGTTGTGAAATGGTTATTTCTGTCTGTCCTTGGTTATAAGGCTTCTCTTCAGCTAGTGTTCAGTTGGTTATTCAGGATAATTTTCCCTTAATTTAGTTGCAGTTCTAGTTTGGACCTGGGAGGAGGTTAGTGCAGATCCCGCTTACTCTGCCACCATCTTGTCCTGCTCCCAGATGGAGATGAGCAAGGAGGTAGAAGAATAGAATAACACCATCAACATATAGCATAGAACCCAACAATAATACAATACACATAGAACATTCACTAAGATAGATCATATACTGATTCATGAAACAAACCTTACCTAATTTATTAAAACTATAATCCTACAAAGTATATTTTCTGATCACAGTGAAATGAAATTAGAAATCAATACAGAAAGATACAGGGAAATCTCTAAATGCTTGGAAATTACATATGTCACCTCACATCTAAATAATCTCTAAAAACCACATTGGATTCATACAAAGATGACCAAGTAGAAGCAAGTAAGACTCCACCTAACTCGTATTTTACCAAGTCTGTGGTATTTGAATGGTAAAAGCTCACTGGATCCATTTCTATTGCCCCTCATGGCACTTTAGTTAGGCTAGCTTTAATCTAGTTTTAGCAGTTGAATTAATGAATCTTAGATACCACTAAACCAACTACAAATACATAAATTTTAAATTTCCCAACCATTAAGTAGTTCTTAGAAAGGGTTGATCTAGGTTTACCTAGTCTGCCTAGATCAGATAGGCAGATCTAGGCAGACTGAGTTTCCATCCAGTGTTATATGCTACATACTTCAGTGTTAAGAGGTGACATTTTTATTTTCTTATTACCATCCTTCCTTTGAAATCATTGTTTTTTCATGCCTTATTTAAAATGGAGTAAGATAAAAGATACTCCTCTGAGGCTGGTGCCATTCATTGTAAAACTTTCCTCCCTTCCATATACTTCCTAGAAGATACTGTTTTTTTACTGAAGACTGACACTGGCTCACAGCCTTCTTGTCCTTGAACCCATTATCCCAAGTTGTCAGTAGGCCAGAACTGTTACTGGACTTCTAGTAGATAAGTACAACTGCTTGTCGAAAATGCCTGGAATGTCAGCTCCAGCATATTCAGGACTAATCTCACGAGCACCTACCCCCTGGCACATGCACATGTGCACACACACACACACACGTTTTTTCATATCCATGAAACAATTAAAATTTCCCTTGGGGTTTTACTTCTGATGATGTCCAAGTAACTGCTTTCAGATCATTCATTCCAAAGATAAGAACTATGCAGTTACTAAGTGTACAATTTTCACATGCCCTTTGGAGACAGAGTTATGATTACCATTTTTTCAAACCAGAATTAGTACAAGTGATCAGACAAACTTGTAGATACTTACAGGGTTGCTAAGTTATAAATTGGTAATGAGTATTCTTTTCCCTGGAAAAAAAATCCATGACATGTTACCATAGTCCATATATAGTGAATACCACATTAGACTCGTGGCTTTTTTATTAACTTTTATGTTACTTTGGGCTGATCACTTAACATCTTTGGGTTCATATCCTTTACTTGTAAAATGAGAGGGATGGAGTAAGTGGTCTTTCAAGCCTCTGGTGTGGCAGAAGTTAGTTCATCAGTCTTGAATGAAGAAGAGTATAATATTCTGGGCCTGAAGGGAAGGGACAGGAAGGGAAGGAAAGGAAGGGTTTTAGGATAACGTAAATTACTAGTTTCCTCACGTCAAATTAATTACCCTGGTACGTAGTCTCTTCTTATTCCTTGTGCAAGAACATGGGTGACTGAGTATAGCCTAGGTATTACCACCTAATGGATGACCTCCCTTCCTTCTGTCACTTGATCACCGGATGTACGTTAAGTACCGACTGTGCCAGGCACTGAGCTGGGTTTGAAGAGCTCATGGTGATCAGTAACAGTTACAATGCCTGACTATGGAGTTTATGGTGCCAGGGCGACAAGAATAACACATGGCAATTATAAAATTACATAAATAAAGTCAAAGTTTCAATTGTGATCAAGGATAAGGATGCATAATGCTTTAAACGGGATATAATGGAGTGGGATAGTCAGGCAGACTTTCCTGAAGAAAGAGGGATGACAGGAATTAGTGAGGGAAGTAAGAAGAGCATTACAGGCAGAGGAAGTAAGAAGAACATTACAGGCAGAGGATACATCGTCAGCCATCAACAAAGGTTCCTGGATGGGAGGGAGACTGATATAAAGAGACACTGAAAGATGGGCTGAGCAGCTAGAAAGTGGAGGAGCCAGAGGGAGCACAGTGTGAGATGGGGCCAGAGAAGCAGATAGGGGCTAGAATCTGCAGGACCTCGTAAATGTGGTTGAGGATTTTGGTCTCTATCTTAAGAGTAACAGGGTGCCTTTGAAGTGTTTTAATCTGATGGGTGTCATGATCAGATTAGTGTTTTGAAAAGATCACTCCAGCTGCAGTGTGGAAAACAGATTGCAGAGGATAAGAATGGACACAGAGAAACCAGATAAGTAGCACAGTAGCCTAGGAGAGATGTAATAATAGTTTGAACAGTGATTTGGCTTTGGAGATACAGAAGTTGATGATTTTGAGATATATTTTGTCTTTAATGATGGATTTGATGTGGTAGAAGAGATGAAGATATTAAGGGCAACCATAGTTTTCTTGTTTGCATCATTGGAATGATAGTGATACTTTACTACTGACTAGAATATAGTAGTATGAGGGAGAGGATCGTAACTTTTCTTTGGACGATAATGTTTGAGAAGCCTGTGGAACATTCAATTAGAAATAAAAGGAGGATATGTAAGTGCCAAACTCAGGAGAGTTTTGGCCTCCAGTGTTGGGTTTTCAGTTCCTTTTTATCTTTAACTCTTCAGGTATTTTGCTTGGATTTTGATAACTATAGAGACCTATAAAGGGGTAGGCTGCAATATATTCCCTATGATGAGATTAAATCACACTGGCTGCTTGATATGACTCATGGGCCATAGCAAAGATAAGTAAGTTGTGCCATGGAATACTTTGGATGCTGTTAAAATGTCTGGCACTATTATAGTTCCTAGAGATTGCAAAAATGAATAAGACATTGTCTTTGATCTCAAGAAACTTCATCTAGTTTGGAAGTCAGACACATAAATAGATGGTAACAATGCAGCACAAGTGCTGTGACAGAGAGATGCCCTCTGTACCAGGGGAGCAAAGTGACGTTTAACTCAAAGCGAGTTAGTTAAAGAAGATATTCTAAGGTGTTCATACTTACACAGTCTGGAAAAACAGGAAGAGGAAGTAAGAGGGAGAGGGAAAAACAAAAGTATTAAGGCAAGAAGGATCATAATTTGGGAAAAATAAAAAACTTTTATTCTTTTTTTCGAGTGGGGGTGAAGTTACTATTTTATTATCAAATAGGAAATGTAGAAGGTACCTTCTGGAACAAGAGCGTGGCATTGAGCATTCTTGGTTCTTTTTTTTTTCTTCTCCTTCTTTATTTTCTTTTCCTTCCTTTTTCTTCCCTCTGCCCCTCTTCCCTTTCCTCATCTTTTCTGAATAGGTACTGCTTAGTTTAAAATTGAATACTATATAAAGGTATGCATACAGTAAAGAGTCTCTCGTCACCTTGTTCCTCATTCACCCAGTTACTATTCCTCACCTCCCCAACATCCAGGTAACCTCAATTTATCAGATTCTTTTTTTTTTTTTTTTAGATGTCATTTATTATTTTCAGAGAGAGAGGAAGAGGAAGAGGCAGAGAGGGAGAGAAACAACAATATATAGTCCTCCAGCCATAGACCTGGCTGGAGACCTGGCTTGCAACCTGGTCATGTGCCCTGGCTGGGGAATTAAACCAGCAACCTTTGGGTTCACAGGCCAGTGCCTTATCCACTGTGCTACTGGCCAGGGTCATTTATCAGACTCTTATACAGGAGTTGGCAAAAGTAGGTTTTAGGTTGTAATGCAAATACAATACAGGGAATAATAATATAAAAATAAACTCCGTTTCATATATTCACAATCATAAACCTACTTTTGCCTTCCTCAGTATCCTTCTAGGGTTTAAGAAAAATTATAAGTAAATACAAATATATTTTTATTTATTTATTTATTTATTTATTTCAATGTTTGGCTGCCTTTCACCTGCCTCCAGCTACAGACCTGACTGGAGACCTGGCTTGCAACCTGGTTATGTGCCCTGGCTGGGAATTGAACCAGCAATCTTTGGGTTTGCAGGCTGGCGCCTTACCCACTGTGCCATCAGCCAGGGCCCAAATATATTTTTAAAAATTTTATTTCTCTTGGGATTTTTAGTTCATTCTGGCTTTAAAAAATGTAAGAAGGGGTTATAAAAGGATGTGCCAAAGGAGTTTTGACTTGAAGGATTTTAAATTAGAGAAGCAGTGCTAAGGGAATGAATTGAAGACCTAGAGGCCATTTAGCAGTCTTACCCTAAGTATGTTTACAGAGCAGTGATGAAGCCTTGGTTAAGATGGTGGCAGTGGAGAAGGAAAGAATGTTATAGTATCCAATTGGATCTTGATCGTAAGACTCAGAAACAAACCAGTTATTTAATACTAAACAGAAGTGTCGAGACACTGAGGGTCGAGTTTGGATGAGCTGTGTGAATGAATAGTGGGTGGGAAGAATAGTGTAACTCAGTGGGGATTATCTATGAAGCGGAGGAAGAAAGCCAGGAGACAAACTAGGTGTAGCGCCGTGGTTCCTGGCTCTTCCACTGGAGCCTTGCAGACCTGAGTTTAAATCCAGCTCTTTCATTTATAACTATGTAATCTGGACAAGTCACTTAATCTCTCCAAGCCTTGCTTTCTTATCTGTGAAATGGCTCTGAGAAACATAACGGCCTCCTGGGATATCATTAAGAGTAGCGTAGATAAGGATACAAAGGAAAACTATATCCAGCACTCACCTAGAAAGGGGGCTCATAGATTGGAAAGTTTGATCCTTTGAAGTGAGTGAAGATGGGAGACTAGTAGAAAATGAGAAGGTGGTTACCTCAGATTATAAAAGAACATGAACTACTTATACATCGTTAGCTTGATGATCTACCAATAGTTGATTTGGAAATGCCACGTGAGTTCGTTCGGCCTCAGTCTATCCATGCTGTAGGTTGAACTAAATGATAAGGTCCTTCCAGCTCTGTTCTTCTGTTGCCATACTGAGGCCTCTTTAAAACCATGTGTGTGTGTGTGTGTGTGTGTGTGTGTGTGTGTGTATCATTGATGTTACAGATTTCAGAATAAAAGCTCCAGTTCTTTCAGATGCTATTGATTTAGATTCATTATATGGCAACACCCAGAGTTTTACTTCCATTATACATTTAACTTTCCTTGTAACTTCTTTCTTAAATAATTTTGTTTTGATCTTAAAAGATACTTTTTTCTTTTCTTCTACTTCTTTCTTTTTTTTTCAATAACCACCTTGTAAAAAGACTATTGTTTGCCTTGGCCCTTTTAATCTGTCCATGAGGAATTCAAGCCAAATGATAGGGAGCTGTGAAAATCCAGTTAGTGTGAGCTGTAATCTTTTTCGCTGGCTTTAAATGGTAAGAGTACCATGCAGACACCCTGTAGATAACTGAATCAAAACATAGAGTAATCACCTAAACATGGATTCTGCCTTTGCTCTTATAGGAAATCACTAATAGGCATTTACTTTTCAGAAAAATACTTCGTCATGATATCAAATATAATCAGGGTTAGATATTAAAGTCTGATTTTCACAGGTAGGCACACCAGTGTTTGTGAAAAGAAGTGATTTCTGAAAACTTGATATTATCCAGCATTTATAATATCCTCTGACTAATACAAAGTCAGGAAAATATCTTTATTGAAAGAGAATATTTATAAGCCTCTAATCTTTCAGTCATCAACTTCAGATATCACTAAGGGAAGACAAGGAATGGTTAGATAATTAGGCTTTTGAACTATAATAAAAGATAAGAAAGCTACCCCTCTTTTTGTCTTACATAAGAAACTGGTTCCACTAATGCAGTTTATTGAGTTTAGGTAGCAAAATATTTTCTAATAACTTTGTCAAATCATGGTCTATTTTCTGGGTTTATAGGCTACTGCTTTTTTTTTTTTTTTTTTTTTTTTTTTAAACTTAAAGACTGAATCTCTCATCCATTAGATGCTGCATTAGAGTGATGAGAAACACAGCATGCAGTATGCTGATGCCGCCACCTAATTTCATTAGCTTTCCATTTTCCAGTATTGGTGCTGATAATATTCTGGTGAAGTTTATAAAATAAAATAGGCTATTTGTTGAAACCAGTGTCTTAGTGTTGCTGGCATGATTCATGCTACATTAGAAGCTCATAAGTCATTAGTAATCTTTATGTTTAGTGTATTGTTCTGAACAGCAAACTTGAACTCCTTTGTTTGGAAAGGTTCATAAGACCTAACCTAGAACAAAGGTTTTGTAAAGTAGATGCCTTTCCTATTCAAACCACTTTGTCCCAGGCAGGTTTACAGAGCTCAGCATGCTAGTCCTTTAAAATAGGGTAGCCTACTTTTCATTAAAAAATACAGACTCTGAGGACTGTGGCTGCCAGTCAGCAGTCTCAGCATTTTAGTTTTTCTGTAAACTTTTTTTTTTTTTTTTTTTTTAAAGATTTTATTTCATTATTTTCAGAAAGAGGGGAAGGGAGAGAGGCAGAGAGGGAGACAGACATCAATGTATGGTTGCTTTTCACCTGTCTCCAGCCACAGACCTGACTGGAGATCTGGTTTGCAACCTTATTATGTGCCCTGGCTGGGGAATCGAACCTGCCACCTTTGGGTTTGCAGGC